>CAKAOH010019998.1:0-18945 GCA_916701665.1 Sebastiscus tertius
ACACACACACACACACACACACAGAGTCACACTTTCAAAGTGGAGATTTCAGCAGCTCCGGTGAAGACATTCCCACCACAATCACATCATTAGCTCCACCATGTCTCTTAATGCCTCTCTCAAGTTTTTGTTTACAGAATCCAGTCTTTCCAAGGTCTTTGTAATAGCTTGAGAGATCTGGGCTCTGGAGAAGGGGGGGAGGAGGTTTGGAGGATGTGTGTGTGTGTGTGTGTGGAGGGGGGGAGCCTGCCTTTCATCGGTTTTGCTCTGCTACACTTGTTTGGGCCAAGGTTGGCCCCTGTTTTTCAGTAAGCGTACTCCACTCCAGATGTGCGGCGGCTCCAGAGTGGCTGCCATGTACAGTAAATCGGCATCTGAGGGCTCGTCAATCTGTGGGGTAGAGCGCTGCGGTGTCGTCAGCCCCAGCCACTGGTATAAACGGAAATTTGTACTGCTGAGCTCCCATGAGGCCTTGGGGGAGGTGGAGGTGGGTGGTGTTGCAGGGGGAGAGAAAAAAAAGGGGGGGCAGGGGAGGATATTTGGAAGCAAGAGTTCAAAACTGAAACTGATGAGTAGCGAGGGACAGAGACTGTTAACTCGCACAAAAGGTGCAGCGAACGTCTGAATGTTCTCGTCCAAAGGGATAATGAGCTCAGTTGGCTCTAAATGAGCAGGAGAGGATGACGTCGACGTGAGAATAAATGATGACTTTCGCAAGGGAAATTTATCCGCTGCTGAAAACGGAGACAAGAGTGTGGAAGCAGGTCACAGTCGGGGTATTTCAACATGCTTTAAATCAAATCATCCAGCAAGTGAATAAAACGCTGCTTCATAAAAGACGATTCAACAAGCCTTGAAATAAAACGCAAAAACATTTTTAAAGAGCTGCTTCAGATTACAAGTAGTTAGTGCTGGCGACCAGGAGTACACAGAAGTGCCAAAAACAAAATATGAATACAGAAAATGTTAATAGTATTAATACAACATCACTCAGTTGATGTAAATACATGAAGCCTGAGTCATAATAAAGACAAAGCTCTTTTTCGGAGAGGACACAGAGCAGACTCTGGAGTGCCATCAGGGCAGACAGTGTTTCCCCCGCACATTCCTCCCTTTACATTTTCCCATGCTCAGAGCTCAGGCCCTGACTCAGCGCCATTATCACTGGGAACAAGTCATAGGAAAGCTGCTGATGACTTACAGAGTGAAGCCCTCGTGTCCAGACTAATGTTTTAGCTCCGTCCTCGACGTGGTTTCCTCCCATCTGATGTTATTAAAGGTCAGCCATGTTTCTGTCACACTGAGCAGCCCGAGGCATGAGAACGCTACAGATAAAGAAAATTAAGTGGGTGACTGAACACTTTTTTCGTTTCAATTGTCACCTTTTAAAAGCTTTATTACGACAATCAGTGTGTTTACATGCACTTAAATTACTGGGTTGAAGTCTTTTTTGGGGGCTGTTCCTGACAAAAGTCGACAACTGTGAGAGAAACGTGGAGAAATCTTTGATCGTCAATCAGAAATAATGGTCTTTGATCGTACTGTGAGACGAGTTGCAGCTGACTTAGTGTCAAAATTACGACAGTGTCTGAAATTTAGATCTCACAATGACTACGTTTACATGCACGTTCATATTCCACTGTTATGCCGAATATGACAATATTCCGAATTCGATACGGGTAACGTAAACAGAATTTTCCGTTTGGATATTCTGAATCAGGCCTTATTCCGAATGTAGCGTTTTCCGATAGAGACATGTGGGATATGCCGATATTATTCTGGTTTTAGGAGCATTCTTCAGGCATGAATACAGCGCATTCGGAATATGCATCTCAATTGGGGTTTTTACTGCAACGGCCTCTTGCTTGTTTACGGCCAGCTCTGTGCATTGCACACAAACCAACTGGCCAACAGTTTGCAGAGATGCATGCCCAAAAGAAAAGCCCACATTTCTGGTCTGAAGGAGAAACACAAATATTGGATATTGGATATGTACAAATATTGCAATGCTGACCTTTTCAAGAAGGTGGCTGAAGGGATTGGAGTATGCACGGCTGCATGTAAACAGGAATATTAGTGGAATATTAGCCATGTAAACAGCTTGGTAGGAATATCGTTTTTCCCTGACTGCTGCAAAGATTAGTCAGAATACGACATGAAATGATGGAGAATACACGGCAGATTTGACTGACGTCAAGTAGTCCAATTAGGATATTCATTTAACAGAAAAATCTTTCACTTATACAAACAGATGTAATTTAATATATATAATATAATAAATCAAATAGTAGAGACAAGCCCACTAAACTATGCCTTGTCAATGTCAATCATATTTCTGGAGTCTTTCAATTGCTTAAATTTTACAAGAAGTAGCCCACCCAATTAAACAAAGGTAACTCAAACCACCCAATCTGGCAACACTTTACACTGACGAGCTAGCATAATGCTACTGATGAAAATATATCTACATCAAACTCACTTTGCAGAATTGGCATTTCATGTTTCCCTTCTTTCTCTGGTTGCAACTGAGTATACAGTCTCCTCCTCTTCCTCTTTTTGGTGCATAGAAGTGTCAGCGCTATGAACAAAGCTTGTTTATTAAACAGTCTGATACAGATGGTTTAGTTTAGTTAGACTCATTTCACATAATGCAAGATGACTGTTGTTATCGCATAGTGTATTGTATAGTGTATAGGTGTGGCCATAATTGGGGTGGAATATTACCTAATTTTCCCAGCTAGATTTCCCCTGGAGAAGGTTTTCTTTTACCTTGCTTGGGTAGCTGGATTCTCGGATGTCACAAGATCATGCAAGAATAGCGGGATCACATATCACGCGAAAATCTATCTTGTCCAGCTTTAAGTAATGCATTTGTGTCCGGCAAGCCAGACCACGGGCCAATCAGCGTCCTGTGAGGAGCTACTGGCAGCTACGTCCGTGGACGTGTGTGTGTGACACAATCATAGGACGCGACACAGAGAGGCGACCGCTGGTTCTAAACAACAATGGCGGCTCCTGAAGGGGTTAGCGTAGATGCTGCAATAGCATCAGTTTTATCAGAACTGGAGAGTATTTCTTCATTGAAAGAAGAGCAAAGAATGACAGTCTTCTCCCGACTGGTTTCGGCACGAGTTTGATTGACAGAGAGTTCATCCAATCACCTGCCAAATATTTTTTGAAAGTGCCTGCCCTTTTCCAAACAGTTTCCAATAACGGCTTCTAAGATGGTTCTGTGTAACAAACCATCTGGCGGGTCAAGTTACGATTTCTTGGCCATGTAACCGGGTTTTCTAATCGCCTTTTTACATGTACATGCATCCAGTCCAACAAAAGCTGAAACTAACACCATACTGGATGTGTATCGTAATGTGTTGTTGTCCTTCTGTAGGCAGACCCACTGCCCGACCTCTGTCCCTGGTTTCCTTTGGGATCCCCCACACTCAACTTTGCGTCCCCCCCCCCTCCCCGCCCAGTAACGAGGCAAGGCGTCAGAGGCCTGATTATTTGCACTGACCCGGGTCTGTCTCCTCAGGGCGGCTGCCTCGGCACAGTCGCACTGGATCCCATTGACACGGTGAAAGGGAGAAGAAGGGGGGAAGAAAACAGACCCTGGCTCCAGTCAGTCGGCCCTCCTCGGCAGGTTGATGAATGTCCAGGACTTCACGATCTTTGCCACCCAAGCCAGTGGAGTCAGGCTACAATGAGTTACAGTCTCCTGGTTAGAAAACCCTCCTGCCCGCCACCACCGCCCCCCCGCTAGCAAGCCCACGAGCCCCACAGTCCCCCCAGAACCCGAGCTGGCCGGCCTCCCTCCCTCCACAAACACTGGAGGTCTATCCTTGACTGCTCCGCGCCGCACTCCTGCCACCACCTCCCTCGCCCTTTCAACTCTCGGCCCTGACTGCGCCGATTCTACCCGGCAACACACACTCACAGGTCCGACCGCAAGCTGGCACAGGTCACCTCAGCATGCCATTTCATTTCACCCCGAGTTGCTTATGTCAGTTGTGCAGCATCGAAGCATTCATGAACCTGACACCTGACTGTTTGAAAACATACGATGAAGTTCAGCATTTAGTTCTCCCTGTATTGCAAACAACAGAATATTTTGTCATCCAGAAGGTGACGAACGCTGCGACCAGCCAAACTACATTAAATAATAAATGTGCTAAATATTTTATCGTCTTTCTTTACTCCTTACATCACGTCTCCAGCGATTACGTACCTTGTAAATGCAAAACAGAGGTGAAAGCGTGTGCTCTGGATGGCCATAAAACTGAACCGCAATGGCAGGAGGAAAACAACAGCATTGTTAAGATCAGCACCCTGCTGCTGCAGCTAATTGTGCTCCAGTCATGGGCGATTCACTGTCACAGCTAGCTGGAGGCAAATATGAACTGACTGAGAAACTCTTGCTCAAGTGTTTCTCTCATCATTTGTGCTTGAATAATGGAGAACAGGCTGATGACAGTGGTTCTGCAGAAGGATGAATGTAATCACAGGCTCATACAGCCACTGTAATGTTTCATGACACTTACTGTCTCCTGTGAATACAGTCGTCTAACATGATTGTCTCAGCATCCTGAAAGGTTACTGATAAACTGGAATCAACAGAAAGAAAGAAAAGAAAAAACAGTGGGAGGCATGATGAAACTACACAGAGCTGAAGACAAAATATGCCGTGCCATTAGAATTGCAATTATTCGTTATTACGGCAAAGCACACTCATTATGTTACCCTACAATTGAGACTGGCAACACTCGTGGTAATTTGATGACGCACACGTCGTGGTGCGTTTGGCTGCAGAGAGCGAGTCTGAGTGCTTCACGCCATTTTTCCACCTTCAGCCAGAAAATCCCAACTGACCCCTTTAATCATTTGAAAATGTTCTTTCTTCTGACGCCTGTGGCCTCCTGAACATGTGTTTAATGAGAAAACACAGCAGTAATGATGTGTCATAATGTCTCTGTGATCATGATATTAATCTCACAATTGAAACATTAGTAGACATAAAACCTAATTTAGAGTACTTACAGGAGCACTGAGTCAACACTTGACCAGTGGTGGAAAGTAACTAAGTACATATACTCAAGTACAAGTTTGAGGTACTTTTTTTACTCCACTACATCTATTCAATAGATTTAGTTACTAGTAGCTTTTCAGGTATAGATTATAGCTATAGATTTAAATACATATTATTAATACAAAATATAAATCAACTAATAACTGATGTTGTTATTATTAATTTCATATTATTGTTATGATGTACTATTATAGGATGTTGTTGTTTTACCTCAAAGTCATATTAGATAATTTCAGCACTCTATTTTGTGGCATCATTGTAATGTCAAACTGAAATAATGTCGTTAGCTACCTAATATCTAACTTGATATCTATCTAATTAGATACCTATCTAAAGGTGTTAAATGCAAGATTGGGAGCATTTCTATTGCCTCCACACGGCTCTCAACATGGCGACAGCTGAGCCGGCAGCTCGTAGCAAATGGTGCTAACAGCACTAACAGTGAAAATAAAGGCAACAGTGCTGACAGAGCTAACAGCTAACAGGGTGGGTGTTACGCTTCTGCAATGGCACTGTCGGTCGGGACGGCGTTATCAGCTGTAACCGCCATATAAACGCAGTGCAGAGGGGCGGCCGTGAGCTATAGCCAGTAGGGCTATAAGAAACCCGCAGCCAGCCCGGCTATGTCAACAAAGCACAAAGAAGCTTGGATTTCAACACACACAGAGGGAGAGCAACTTCATTCTCTGCTCAGGTAGACATTACTCCTCTATATCTTTACATAGCAAATAGTTGTTTGATGCTATATTAATGCTCTGAATATTGTATAGAGCACCTTCAACTAAGAGCTGTCAGTAACTTAAACATGACAATCGACATTTGCCTGAAGACTTTAAAAATAAAACAAGCAATACAATAGCAGTGGTGGAAGAAGCAGTCAGATCTATAATAAAAGCAGTAACACCAGTCTTTAAATACTCTGATAGAAGTAAAAGTCCTACATCAAAAATGTGAAAAGTGAAAGTATAAAATCAAATCATAAGTATGAGTATTATGTTCAATGTTATGTTATATTATTGAATTATTATTAGTGATGCAACATTTAAGCAGCATTTCAATGTCATAGCTGATGGAAGTTTATATAATGTACTGATAGTTTAATCAATATAAATTATCAGATTTTAGAGGCAGATCATATTTTTATGTAAAATCTCGAATAAATAGTACAATATTGACTTCTGAAATGCAGTGGACTAGAAGTATTAAATAGTATAAAATGGAAGTGTTAAAGTACAATACTATAGAGTATTATATTGCGGTGTCAGTGGCTGGAGTGTTTCAGCACATTAAGGAGAGTCAAAGGACTTGTAATCAGCTGACAGAGTCGCTGTCAAAGGATTCTTTGAATGGCTTTTCAAAGGAAACACTGTCCGCCAACGGTTCATCCGTCTGTTCCCTTTAAACCACATCTAACTTCCGTTCAACCCCCCCACTGGCGCAGGAGACATTCCTCACAAGATGGTTGAATGGCGGCCCTGTTGCAGGTCAGCCTAGGCGGCAGCAACAGGCGATTTACAGGGTCCCTGCTGTGTGGAGCTGTGACCTGGCCTCAGAGCAGTGCTCCCAGGTGACAAATAAAACACTAGCCCCCACAGGAGCGCGACTTCAGGCTCCACAATGCTAATTCAATACAATGCGTCTAATTGTAGCCTATTTCAGAGAGGCTAGCGTGATCCTCTGCCAGCCATTCAGAGGATTACTGCTAATTGGGAAATAAACGTGTGGTAAAAGAGTCTGGGATGAGGTAGTTAATGTGGAACCCTCTTAATGGACACTTAGAGCTTATTAGCTTCAGTCTCACAAAGCATTGTTTGATCAGAATGACTCCTTTCTTTTCTCTTTATGGTGTTGCATTAGATTTGCTGTATTTGTTGAAATACAGTGATTGTTTTGTTAGGCGCCACCAAAAGTCAGCATCATAGACGTTATGCAATGTTGCTGTTTAATATCAGTTCAATTATCCTGGTCATTTCATGTCATGCATATAAAGGCATATTTTAGTAACCGTCTGTAGATATGGACCACTCGCTATAATCCCGAGACCAGACGGCCTCAGTGCTTATCAGCGATGGCTTCATTTGATATCTTGCGAAGACATTAAGGACTCAAGGACCGTTTGTTAGAGTTTATACCAAAATAAACTTGTATTTGTAATGCTACCAACACCCTAAAACTGAATATATACCAATATTCCTGGATAAAACAGTCTAAAAAGTACAATTACATGTTAACGTTTGGTTTTCAGTCAGTAATTTAACTTGAATCAAGAATGTTTTCTTTGAAATATTACCCTTAGCTACTTGTGCTGCATTTTTTTCAGCAGTAAACTACATTTGAAGCAATCCTGTTTAAGCACGTTGAGGTAACATTAAAGTTAAAATCAATAAGGTTTTTAATCACTATGTAGTCCAATCTGTATCAGGGCTCAATGTTAACGCTTACCCGGGGCAAGTTAGCTCTGTGTTCACGCAATTGCAATGAGTCATGCTGCAGTTGTCCGATCAAGCAAGCGAAAAATAAATGTGATCATTATTAGGGATGCTGCCAATCCTTGATAAGCCGGCAGAAAATGTATATACAGTATATGGATAGACAATATTCAGTTAAACTATTCTATATATCAATTACTGAAACATAATTATTCACCCTATCACTGCTTTCAATCTGGCACTATGCAGGAAATCACTTTGAGTTCAAATGATTTGTAGCTTCGAGTTCATGTATTTTCAAAATAAATAGTTTCCAGTCTGACCCAGAAGCGATCTTGTACTAGAAATAGCTGTCCCATATGTATAAAAAAAATCTATCGTCACCTTTTTGGAGGCAATACGTCTTGTTGAAATAGCACCTATCTATTGTGCCCTCGATTTCAAGCTTGTGACATCAAATCGAGGGCTCAGATATTTCGGGCCATCAATAAGACAGACAGTCTATGAAGCGAGACTCAGAAGCACCGCTGCATCACATTGGTTTTAGTTTGGCACAACATCGTTTTCTATCTCAATTAAGGGACCGAAAATGATCCTGAAAGCAAATTGAAATCAAGTGTCGACTGTCCAGGGACGAGGCTGAAACTCTGCGGGTTAAGAACGATGCCAGAACTGGCCCTTGACCAAATATGTTATTGTTTGAGTAGCTGATAAGATGGATTCCCATTTACTCCCATTCACTCATCAACAGAAAGTTACGCCATGTTGTTGCAGTCGCAAATTCTTTCCATGTTTTAAAAAGGGTTTTTGGCTGCCAAGATGACAAATGTCCTGTTAGAAATCAGTTGTTGCATCAGTGGCTCAAATTATACTGGAGCCTGAATACGCTGATTAGATTATGGTCATTATCCGTTTCATAGGAAACTCTGAATGCAAGAAGCTTCTCTAAGTAGCAGCATGAGTTTCAAAATCATATTTTTAAGGTCTAACTTGTATGTTGCAAGATGTTTAACACACCAGACACTGAACTCTGTCTCCCGCTTCTTTTTGCACGGCAGGAGATCGCTCATATATAACTTACTGACCTTTTACATTCTTAATAAGCTGCCTCTCAGTTTTACTCAAAAGGTCACACTGGTTGTTTTGCATAATTTTACCAAATCCACTACAAGTCACACTTTACATTCTGCTGATTTTACAAAGCAAACAAAGCTTATAGATTTTGGAGTGTATTAATGCCATTGTTTATGAAAATCAATTTGGAGAGATCTGAAACTTAAAGTGATAATCTTGAAGATTTTCATTTAAATACATGTCTGTTAAGTCACTATCTATCGCCAAATGAGGTAACAGATGGTGATGGGCCCATCGAGGAGAGCCGTGGCATTTGCAGTATTACAAACTGAGTGTCTGTGGCGACATTCCCGGGAAAGGATCTCTGGGAATTGAGATCCAAAAACACACCTGTAATTACAGCTCATCGCCATAGGTGCCGCCAAACAGACCGAAACGGAGATCTTTGTAACTTTAATTTCCAAAGTGAATGTTAAGTTTGCTTTCTTTTTTTGTCAGTCTTATCATATTGTTGCAAGGTAACACAACTGTAAGCATGGACTGATTTGTGTGTGTTCATGTGCTGTTGGGAAGCTGTAGCATCCAAGACTTGTGAGACAACTGCTAAACAACAAACTCTGTGATGAAAGTAGCTTCCATATTATCTTTTTGCCTCTTATTTTGATTGGGAGTCTGCACGGCATTAGTACACAACAATAACATAACCCTGACAAATAAATGTCATGTATTACCTACCTTCCATATTGAGCTGAAATAAGTGCAAACTAAGTTGAGTACCATGTATGACCACTTGTAATCATGTGACTAAAGTTCTGTATTTAGGTCATATGATGACAACGGAGCCATGTCCCTGATAAAAGAGATGACTATCTGCTTATGAAGACTGTGAGATGCAGTTGAAAGTTGAAAGTGGAAATTTGTATGTGGACTTTGAGTTAAGATTTAATCCCTTTGGTGGGCATTTCCCCTTCATTATTTTCTAATGAGGCACTTTGTAATCTGTAGTTTAACATTATTTCCAGCTGCAGACAGGATGGATTATGGTAAAAACATTTAATAATGACTTACCAACATTTCCAACTGTAGACCTGATGGCATTCCCCATGAACATTTATTAATGGATTACCAACATTTATTACTGCATTATTATCAAATTGACAAGATGGGCATCAGTCAAGGGATTTTGCAGAAAGGTTTTTTGTATAAAGCATTAAAAAGTAATTCATTAAGTAAGTATTGTACAGCGAGCAGGTCATTGTTGCAAAATAAACCCCGACAGCGTCTTGCATTGCCCTGAAGGGGTTTATTTTGCAACAATGGCCAGCTCGCTGTACATTATCCTGTATATTTTACAGTTTCTTACTGAAGAAATCAATAATTTGACACAAAAATGGTCCTCTAGAGTCCGAAATCAGAACTGTGTCCTTAGCAACGGTTTGTTATACATAGCAACGGTCTGCTATAAAGAAATAACCATAGAACGGTGTAATTGACCAATCAGAATTGAGCCTTCAACAAAGCCGTGTAATAACCATTAATAAAGCCATTAGTTACTACTTAGCTACCCAATATAAAGGTGCCTTATTAGAACATGGAGCCATTTGTCAAACTTCTATTTCCAATGTCAACAATGAACTTTCATACTTATTACTATTATCCTTTAAATGGACCTCTACGTGCTTCAACCTTCAGGATTGTAAATGTATCAGGACATTTTGATGCTCTTTTCCACCCCCCCAATCACCCACACACTAAGCCTTCAATAGGAGACCCCACCAGTTCATCCCCCACTGAGAAGTCCCAGAGAGGCTTTTACGATCACGGTACAGAGAACAGAGTCTGTCCTGCCTTGTGTTAAACATAGAAAGTGACTTGTCATGTTTATACGTCCTCTCTGGTCTGTCCAAGATTATACAAGAAGTGCTTTCTCTGTCCCATAATTGCTAGATGACATTACCTATCACACTGTAATCTTGACTCTGAGACCATTAAATTGTATTTATTATATATCAGATCTTGAATCTAGTTCATGTTGTTGTGTAGCCGTACTCTCTATTTTAGGCTGGATTCATGGAAATGGGGATCAAAACATGCATGTGGTTATCTACAGGATAATAACTGAACTTTTCTTTGATAATCTACTGGATGACACCGGTTGTAAAACAGTCCAGAGCGAGCTGTCTACTGGATCAAATGGGCAGGTTCTCAGCATGCTATCAGCACTGTTAACTCTGGTTGTAAACCAAACCTCCCAGGAGGTCAGAGGTCAAAATGTTTGGGCTTCAGAGAGACGCCATAGGCTGAGCATGGCCAGGATTTAATATGAAGTCTGACACACAGTTACTGCCTGTGAATTAGTGACCTTAACTTCCACCCTCATATACGGTAGGAAGACAATAGAGAGGAAGTCCAGATGTACTGTAGATCATCCAGGCATTAGACACAGGTTATTATAAGGGTAAACTCACACTGCATTTTGTGAAGAACACTGTGTTCAATTTTATAGTTTTATATATAATTAATGATTCTAATTATTCTTTTCTGGGGTTTTTTTCCTGTACGTTATGCTAATGTTTTTCATTATCATTTCATTGTCCAAATGACTCTCTATGGATGTCTGTCAGTCTCAACAAATATGGGAAGGATTGCAAAAAGAATTCCACACACATTTATGATCCCTATCCAACTGAGATCGATGATACTGGATGGATTGCCATGAAAGTGTGAACATGCATTCACGTCCTCCTCTAGCTCCACCATTAGGTCAAAATTTAACATTCGTCTAATACTTTGGTTTATGATTAAATACTGATATTCCCATTAGCGTCATCTGTACTTCGTGTTTAATGGTAATCAACAAATGTTAGCCTGCTAACACGCTAAACTAAGACAGTAGAGTGATGGGTAGTAAAACGTTACTGTAATATTATCACTTTCCACAGTAACAAGTAGTGTATCGGATTACAATTTCCAAAACAGTAATTATATTACAGTTATTAATCCAAAAAACGCTGCGTCACCAGAACGCAATTTTTTTTTTGTGACAGATAGGCTTATGTTATGATGATGTGAACGCGAGGCAGGTCAGGATGCATTCTTCACATTGCGTGGAGTTGAACTTTCAGGCGAATGACGCCTCAGCAGGCGACGACCACTTGCCTGCATTCGTGCATGTGTGACCGTGCACTGATAGAGAGGAAGAGAGGCATATTCTATAGTGATATAGTAATATAATGAGTAATGTAAAGTAATAGTATTACTTTTTAAAGAAGTAAAAAGTAACTTATTTCACTTCTTCAGTAACTTGACTAACACTGATGGTGAAAATCAGCAAGTTAGATTTGTCACTGAGAGCGTGTTAGCATAGTGTTGCCATTAGCATTTAGCTCAATGCACCGCTCACACAGCCGCTAGCTACTTAGTTTTGTTTTTCTTCACCTTCTCAACTTTATCTTCTTCACATCTAAAATGTGTTGTATTTCTTTAGTTTTTGAAGTGCTATGGAGGGATGCTTTCATAGATCAATTTTTTTAATCCTAAATCCTTTATTTTATTTCATTAATTTGAATTTAATGTGTAATGTTTTATTGTTATTAGGCTACTTGAAGAAATAAAGATAGCAGCCAGCTACTATAAGCTGATGTAGAACATTTTATACAATAATAAACAGAATTAGGTAAGAAGAAGAAATTAATAATTTAGTAAATTAACTGACATCTGTTAACGAGGGTCGGTTATCGGATAGAAATTTGTTTTCAAAATTAGCATCCCTAAAGAGGATATAAATGGTTAATTTTGGTTTGTGTAAAACCTGGTGATACATTTGTTCTGATGAGTAAGAGGAAAGTCAGCGAGGTGACACCGGATGAATGAACATTATATCTCATCAGTAGTGTGGAAATGTGTCTCATCTGTGGGGTGTGCATTCAAATCAACCCTGTTCAAACAGACTGGAGCAAGTGTGTCATGTTGATCTGTGAAGCTACATGGCGAGCCGTGCTGCTTTCAGGCATGCAAAGGTGAAAAGCTAGTTCTTTGGTTGCATGAATAGTCAATGATCTAACAGAGTAACAGATTTAAAAGAGGTCAACTGGATTTTTTGCTGATATATATGTATATAAATAAACCTTTGACAGATTTGTTTCTTGGTTACAAGTGGAAGGTTTCATCGTCGTTGGCTCCACAGTGACGATAGACAGAAACAGCAGCGTAAATACTAATGAAGCAGACATAAACAATATGCCTGAGTTGTTTTATGAATACAGACAGCAATTTGTGCAGTGAAAACAATAGATAACAAGTTTCTAATTCATTTTCATGAATTTAAAGGCTCCATTAGGTTAAACGGGAACAGAGATACAGTTTGTTGAGAGGACAATGTTAATATAAAGCACAATAGTTCTTTTTTCCATCGGAGATACCAAACGATAAGGCAGATAGTGAAAGTGCCTTAACACTGCGGTCAAAAGATTACACTTTCCCGTGCACAGCCTAATTGAAGGATACTTCAAATGATTTATTTCTTTAGAGGAAATTTCAATAACCAGATAAGAGACTTAGAGCACCCTTGCCTGCTTCCCCTTCTTGCTCTTCATTTGGCATGCATTTTGGCAGGCGCCTCAATGCACTGCACTCCAGGGTGGTACAGATGATAAAGGGAGAGAGGGAGAAGGACAGGCTGGTGGTGGAGATGGAGGGGGGAGGGGAGAGAGGTCCGTTATCAGGAGCTGAGAGCAGCAGCCTTTACCTGAGACGTGCACCTGCTGGCTCAGTGTGTTCTCACCAAGGACAAACCCCCCACAATGGTACATCTGGATACACTTGGAATATGGAGGCCAATTACCGGAGTATTAAAGTGTTCTTGTCTGGTATCACAGAGATTTGTCCGCACAGCACTCTGCGGTGGCATCAAGCCTAATTTTCACACATTTGGAGGTCAACTAAACCAGGCATGTACATCCAGCTACATGTGCACATGAGACACTATGGAGAGATACATTCATACATATCATTTTAAATGCTCACTATAGTTCAACATTTTTGGAAAGTATTCCCTTCTTGCCAAAAATTAGATGAGAAGATTGCTACCACTTTTTTAAGTGTACGCTAAATATGTAGCTGGAGCTAGGAGGTGGTTAGCTTGGCTTAGCATAATGACTGGTTCTGTCTGAAGGTAACAAAATCCACCTAAAGCTCAATAATTAATGTGTAATACAATGTTTGTTTAAGTCAGGAAACAGCAATTATTCTGAACTGTTTTTCGGCAGTAACTTCGCTGGCGAATTGACGTTTTCACTAGGGCTTTCGATCGATTAAAATATTTAATCGCGATTAATCGCAAATGAATCGCACATTTTTTTATCTGTTCAAAATGTACCTTAAAGGGAGATCTGTCAAGTATTTAATACTCTTATCAACATGGAAGTGGGCAAATATGCTTGTGTCATGCTAATATATGTATATATTTATTACTGGAAATCAATTAACAACACAAAACAATGACAAATATTGTCCAGAAATCTTCACAGGTACTGCATTTAGCATAAAAAATATGCTCAAATCAAGGGACCCCTCTGAAAATGGCCATGCCAATTTTTCCTTGCCAAAACTGAGTCAAGTTTGGAACGTTATTTAGACTCCTACCAATGGATTCCTTAGGTCTTTGTCTTTCATATGATACCAGTATCTTCACTCTGGCTTTAAAACTGAGCCCGCTACAACCTAAAAATCGCAAGTTGCGTTATGCGTTAAAGAAATTAGTGACATTAAAACAAATATGCGTTAACGCGTTATTATCGTGTTAACTTTGGCAGCTCTAGTTTTTACACTTCGGTTTTTGAACAGATTAAACAAACAAAATATAAACAGTTCAAAATTTTGGGTAATAGGGTTATTCGCTTTCTTTCCAAGAGTTAGATGACAATGATGTCTCGCGTCTGTAGACATGGTAGATATGAAGCTATCGCCAAGTATCCGTTAGCTTAGCTTAGCATAAAGACTGGAAACAGGGGGAAACAGCTAGCATGGCTCTGTCAAAAGGTAAAACAATCTGCATACCAACACCTGTTAAACTCAGTAATTAACAGGTTATGTCTTGTTTGTTTAATAATTTTCCTCTCCAGTTTTTGTACAGATTTAACAGATGAAATGTAACATATTAGAGGTGCTGGTAGGTGGCATTTGTTACCTTAGGACAGAGCAAGGCAAGCTGCTTCCAGTCTTTATGCAATGCTAAACTAACCAGCCACCGGCACCAGATACATATTTACCATAAAGAAGTGAGAGTGGTATCTGACTTCTCATCTAACTCTGGGCAAGAAGGGGATTAAGCATATTTCTCAAAATGTCAAACTATTTCTTTCAGCAATTTTTATCTCAGTCAACTTTCTTCTTATGTCTTAGTATCAAATAATGTCTCTGCAGGGACTGATTGCCCCCTTGTCCCTCCTGTGCGACGGAGCCCAAGATGAGAGCTATTGTAGGGAGCGTTAATACAAACCAGATGTTAAACTTGTGTCCTCAAAATGAATGGGCCTATTGGGAAACCAAGGCGCGTCTCAGGGGACATTCCACTGGAGGCTAAGCTGATTGGTTCATATTGAAACAACATGGCCAAGATAAACTGGGATTTCAAGAAAGGGGGTCTCTGGACGCTGGAGTCTAAAATAAATCGTTAGGGCTAAAGGAGGAGCTTAGCTCATCCTCTAAGGAAAACAGTGAGTTTTGCAAGTGACTGACACACATGATGACTGTGGCGCCAGGCAACCTCGGTCTACAGCCCAGTTGTGGGCTGCATGGGAAGTGGAGAGCATCAGGGGCCATGCTTCTTTTGTGCTGATGTCACAAAGCTGCAGGGTATTACTTTTTCCAAATTGTTGTATTTATTTTCCCCTCACGACTTGACTGTTTTTGGCAGGGGGAGAGTAGAGCTGAAATGGTCTTGTAAAGGCAAACTTAAATGCAGCTCATTTGTTTAATCTTGCATAAAGGCATCAAAGATATCATGTTTGAATCGAGCTCTGCAAACACAGCTACATCTTGATCTATTTTCTTTTTAACTCAATTCAGCGTTATTTGGTTAATGGGGTTGAGATAATGCATTGCAAAAAATATCAGTTCAAATCAATTTTGTTCATGTGCTTTTTTCCTCAACTGATTATCATTTAATGCAATTTTATCTCAAAGCCCTTCCTTTCATATTTTCAAGATTAAAAGATTGATTTGTCACAATCGCACACAGTGCAGTGTGCAGTAGACTGTGCACAGGAAAGTAAAACTAAATACAAGAAAAATAAATAGACATTAAAAATTGGTTTGAGAATGTGGAAAAGCAGAAGTCTGTACAACGTAGTAATTGGTTAAAAATTGGATATGGAACATAACAAACATGGAACCATCAATAATAAATACAGTATATAACGCATACACTGTATATTGGTATATCGCCTCCACATTAACACACGCCGTAACTGAGAAGATATTACTTCGCTTTTAAGGAAAAACGTTTGGGAAATGCACGATCGTCTTCTTGAGAAGAGTTAGCACACAGACATGTGAATGGTATCAATTCTATTGCCAGCAGCTGGCTAGCTTAGCGTAAAGACTAGAAACATCTAACCTGGCTCTGTCCAAAGGTAACAAAATCCGCCTACCAGCACCTTTATGTTATATCTCGTTTGTTTGATAATCAGTACACAAACAACAATTTGCTGTTTAACAGATTTTGTTACCTTTGGATAGAGGCTATGGATGGGTTAACTGCTTCCACTTGTTTCCACCAGACGGCAACCTTCGGTTCTGAAAACTGAAGCCAATGCTGAAGTGCCGTAAACTTGCATTCTTTCCAATAGCCAGCAGGGGGTGACTCCTCTGGTTGCAAAAAGAAGTCTGACTGTATAGAAGTCTATGAGAAAATGACCCTTCTTCTCATTTGATTTATTACCTCAGTAAACATTGTAAACATGAGTTTATGATCTCAATCGCTAGTTTCAAGTCTTCTTCAATACAGCATGATGTTCATTTAGTAAATTATGGTCCCATTTAGAGGCGATAAAGCACGGGTCACTTCTGGTTGCAAAAAAAAAACAATATGGCGGTGGCCAGAATGCATAGACTGTATATAACAAGTGGTGGTTTGCGGACTGTCGTTCTGAAGCCTCTAGTTTAGCATTTTGGCAGTCGCCATCTTGGTATTTGGCCGTTGCCATGTTGTTTTTTTGCAACCAGAAGTGATACGAGAGGGTGGAGCTAAGTACAACTAATACTGAATAAGACATTATAGGCGACCAAAATGTTACAATTAACTTTCACTGTGAAAGGGATAAAGTTCTACGACGAAAACACGGATAACTCCCAGACCGGACAACGCACGAGGTAGCATACCCCGTGTTAATTTACTAAATGAACATCATGCAGTATTGAAGAAGACTTGAAACGATTGAGACCATAAATTCATGTTTACAATGTTTACTAAGGTAATAAATCAATTGAGAAATATAGGGTCATTTTCTCATTAGGCCCTGACACACCAAGCCGACGGTTGGCTGTCGGACAGTTTGGGGCCGTCGGTGAGCGTCCGTCGATCTAGTTTATGCGGTGTGTTCCGCACCGTTGGTTCTTGTCTGCCTGTGTCTGCCCGTGTCTGAGCTTTTTGGCCGATTCAGTATGTTGAATTGGCGGCGCCGCCCGTCGGGGAGAGAAATCCCTGATTGAATTAGTGCACAAGAAGAGAAACGGACGTGAGGAAGGCAAGCAATAGTCAAGAGGAAAAACACAGAAGGCTCTTCTCATTTTTCATCTTCACCTCATCTGATCATTCCAATACACAGATATTTTCACAATGACATGGCCATCTGGAATGAAGCTAAGTGGTGAGTGAGAGTGGTGTGAAAATGGTCAGCAGGGCTGCTTTATTTCATGTACTGTACGTGTCATAACAACGGCTTGTATATCCGCAGTCTTCAGTTTCCCTTTTTGAATGACAAATTTTGAAAACAGACTAACGCCGCCTGCTGGTGTGGAGAGTTATTTCCTCTCGTGCAGGCGCAGGGCGTACATGGTAGTTGGCCATCAGCTGTAGTCTTAGCGATGTGTTTGAGTGCAACCTTTTGGCCAAGACAAAGGCAATGTGAGGCGACGCAACTGGTGGCCTTTATCGCTGCTAGTTCTTTAACGTTGGGTTGGTGTGCCTGGTCCTATAGACTTCTATACAATCAGACTTCTTTTTGCAACCAGAGAAGTCACCCCCTGCTGGCTATTAGAAAGAATGCAAGTTTAAGGCACTTCTGCGTTGGCTTCACTTCTCAGACTCGGAGGTGCCAAAATGCTGAACTCGAGGGGACGTCACGGTGACTACGTCCACTTCCTACAGTCTATGGTTTCCACCTGTTTCCAGTCTTTGTGCTAAGATAAGCTAAGCTAACTGCCTCCACCTCATATTGTACAAACAGACCTGAGTGGTATCAATCTTCTCATAACAAAAACAAAAATAAGCGTAATTCCCCCTCCCCCCCCAAAAAAGAAGCTATTCCTTTAAAGAGTCACAAGCCAAAAAGGTTGGGACCAACAATGTAATGTTAAGTAGCGCTGAGAACTAGATGTAAATAAACACTAGAGTACTCCTCATCCTGTATGACACCAACCAAACAGACTGTTACAGCTTGTTCAAACACGAGTAAGAGGATATTTTATTTCACTTTTCTAAATCAATAGGGATGTTGACTCTCATAAAAGCCCATCAGTTATCGGTAGCGAGGAGATAATCTCAGCTCAGAGAGCAGCTCTGTGGCCACATGGTTTTGTAAAGTGGAAGTCCAGTTGTTTGGGATACAAAACAAAAGTCCCAAGGTCACAATAGTGGTATTTTAATTACCATCAGCCAGTCAGAGAGGTAATTGCTGGTGCCATGTCCTTCAGTACGGAGTTGTCAGGATTTTACAAAGAAAGATCTAAAAAGAGAAGCACGCTTCCACACAATAGCTGGAAAGCAGGAGTGCGGCGGTGCTTTCCTCTGTCACAGGGCTGGTCGGCCTGTTTTGTAAGCACTTCCATCCTGTGAAAGCCCCTGGTAGACCTCCACCTGCTAGCTCACTACAAGTCTGCAGCGACTTCTCAGAGAGGAGCGAGCCAGCCTCTCCCCCTCATTTCACTGGCGCCAGCGCTCAATGGGCCCTGCACTTTGATTATTTGTGTTAACAGTTAATTTAGCACCACAGACACATGTGCCAAAGCTGGCTTCACTTCCTCATGCATCACCAACAAATGTGACTTTTATGAGTTCCTTTTCACAGGGCTAAGTTCTCGCCTGTCGACTCACTCTGCGAACCCTCTATGGACTGGGGGGGGGGGGGGGGGGGGGGG
>CAKAOH010019998.1:18965-98686 GCA_916701665.1 Sebastiscus tertius
CACCCCCCCCCCCCCCCCCCCCCCCCCCCCCCCCCCCCCCCCCCCCCCCCCCCCCCCCCCCCCCCCCCCCCCCCCCCCCCCCCCCCCCCCCCCCCCCCCCCCCCCCCCCCCCCCCCCCCCCCCCCCCCCCCCCCCCCCCCCCCCCCCCCCCCCCCCCCCCCCCCCCCCCCCCCCCCCCCCCCCCCCCCCCCCCCCCCCCCCCCCCCCCCCCCCCCCCCCCCCCCCCCAGCCCCCCCCCCCCTCCTCCTCCACCACCACCACACACATACTCACACTCACCCCCGCAGACACCATCTCCTCACCTCCTCTTACCTCTCCTCTTTCCCCCTCCTCCCCCATCTCATTTTCCAACCTCCCGCCTCCACTCGCCTTATTTCGTTGGTTCAGCCTTAATCTCTTCCACATCTTGCCTGGGAGAGTTATTTCTGGCTCCTCTGTTCCCAATGTTTGCATTATCAGGAATACATTTCATGTCAATTTATTCGTTGGTTAAATACCACAAGAGAGTCTCTCTTTAGGAGATTTGAACTGCAGTTGAAAAGAATGCTTATCCCCCAAAAAAGAGGGTCTTCTCGACGCTTTCTGATGCCTTTTTTCCATTTGGATCAGAGCTTACAAAAATAACTACTAAAGGGGAATTAAAGAACTGTTTCATACAGTGAGCTCACTTAAAAAGACATTACAGACCACAAAGAATGGATACCTTATTGCAGCTGATGATAAATGGCGCTATCAGCCAGACTCCTGGCTGAGGATGACCACTGTAAGTGTTCCAGATATTAAGTCAAACATGAGAGCATGACCTGCGCTCGTTCAGTATTAGGTGACACAAAGATATAATCTGCCTTTTATGAAAACCTCTCCCCTCAATTCCAAGCGGAGCCACAGTCTAGTGGTAGTGGGAAAGGGAGCTCAGAGGACTTTGTCAATGCCTACTTAGCTTCGACATTGATACTTACAGACTGGGAAAGAACAGTGCTGAGGGAGCACAAACTAGCCGCACGCCGATGAGCTCATGCCAGGACTATGCAAGCAGAAGGCCACAGGAGCCATGGAAATATTTGGACATCTATTTTGCTCCCCCGCTTGTCTGTAGCGCAATCCAGTGCATCATCTTTTGTGGTCGAGAGACACGTTTTCAAGTGGCCAGAGGCAGAACCTTAAAAGGCCGGGTCTCGCATTTTTTTTCATTGTGTGACTGCATTTCAGCCACTCAGCAGGAGCAAATTGCGACCGCATCCCGACACCGCAGATTCTTCTTCATTAATTCTCCATCCGTGCCATGTGGTCTATCGCTGCTCCAGCATTGATTCGTGCACAGTGGTCCGCAATAGAACGGCCTGTTTTCAGTCAGACAGAAATGGTCACTGCTGGTATGATGAAGCTGTGTTATAAACTGCCTGTGGAAACATGAGAAAATCTTGTGTAATTGTTTTTTTCTTACTGCGTTCACAGAGGTGTCATTAAATGTTTCATTTGGAATATAGAGGTTCAAGTCTTGGGTTTTAACTGACTGCAGGTGAAATATAACACTCCCATTTAGCATTTGGCAGTATATAAATTACTGATAAATGGTTTATAACACTGTAATGTAGTTGTTATTAGATATAACACATTTTTAGCTTTACGGATGGCAATGTCGGTCTCTTCGTCAGTCACTCCACCACTTCGGTCCAGATGTAAATATCTCAGCAGATATTGGATTGTTATTTTGTACAGACATTCATGGTGTCCAGAGGGTGAATCCTACCAACTATGGTGATCCCCTTTAGTGTCACCATGGGGTTGACATCTGTGATTTTGTGTGAAATCAACAACTATTGCATGGATTCCCATGAAATGTACACGCATTCATTCATTCAAGTGATAAAGAATTCAAATGTCCTTATATCTCCTTAGAACTACATTATACTGTGTGATAAACTACTTATCTATTTACACTGTAAGACAATTTTGCATTAGATACATGTAAAAAAATCTATATTTCATACTTTAGAAAAAGTGCTATCATTAAGTTGATAGCTGTTTTACATAACATTTACACTTTGATTTAAATTATGTGACAGACATTATTTAAATTACTCTTTTTTATAGATAGCTAACATTTGTTTGCTAGCTAACAGTACTGTAAGTTAGCTTAGTAGCCAAGTAGCATAACTTCAAGAGCTAGACTGTAATATTTGCAAGTTTGATGATTTGATGAAGATGATGACAAACACTACAAACATTAAATAATGCAGGAATGACATTCACATAATCATTTTGAGCTACATTCTGAAGATATTAACAGATTCTTGTCATTTTTGACCCACTTATCGTAGAGGGTGGTTCCATGCATTTAACGCAGTGATGAAAAGTAGCTAAATACATTTATCCTAGTACTGTAGTACAATTTTGAGGCACTTACTTTACTTGATTATTTCATTTTATGTTACTTTAAACTTCTACTTCACTAAATTTCTGAGGGATATATTGTATTACATTTCTTTGATAAATGTAGTTATCAATTAATTTAGATAGAAAAGACCAAAAAATTATCTTCACACTCCACAGTCCACAGCATAAAGTATAAAGTTATTCAATATAGCCCCATCCTAACCAGCTGTAACATTAAAGTGGTACGCACATGAATGCATCACTAATTATGATCTAACAATATAATGATTCTGAAATGGGCCAATCTGCATGAGTAATTTAATTTTGGTGCTTTAAGTACATTTTGATGTTAATACTTTTAGTAAAAAGTAAAGTTTTGAATGCAGGACTGTCTCTAAACTATTGCTACTTTTACTTAAGTAAAACATCTGAGTACTTCTTCCACCCCTGATCTCATGTCCTTATATCTCCTTAGAACTACATGTGTGTTATAAATAATGTATTAAGGGTTTATATACTGCTTATAAATGATACATAGGAGGTTAAAATTACTAAAAGTACTACTGTGAATTCCACTGTAGCCAACCAAATGAAGATATCACCTCTTAAAACCTGTGAAAAATGCTCGACATAAAGCAATCTTCATTCTCATTCCCTTCACATCCACAAGGTGAGAGAATGACAAAGTCTAACCTCGGGGGAAGAGGGGGGAGAAGTCACGGGGGAGTGCTCTCAGAGACACTCGGCTGACCGGGCTTCTGCACACAGCTCCGGGATTCCCTCCTCTTCCTTCCCAGTATTGTCTCACATCCTGCAGGGCCCGGCTCTCCTCTGCTCTGTGGCCACCGCTGCCACAATAGCATCAGCGGGCAGCGGGCACTGAGGGGTGACCAGAGGGACACCAGCAGTCAGCCTGACAGGATGTGACACACTTCTCTCAACAATTAATGAGTACAAAAGAAGCGCATGACACGACATGACAGCTTAGCGTGGCACTTCAGGCCTTAATGGCTCGCTGAGTGGCATCTTCACACTCGGCCATCACACTCAGAAACCAAAATGGCCAATGATGGCAACACGGAAAGGACGCGAAAGGATGTTTTATTCAAAACGAGGTCACTCTCTTGAAAAAAAATCATGCAATAACATGAGAAAATTATGAAAAACCTCATGCTCAGTGGTGGAAAGGAGTCAAGTATAAGGTTGAGGTTGTACTTTACTTAAGTAATTCCATTTTATTCAACTCCACTATACATTCCAGCAGAACACATTGTACTTTTTACTCCACTATACTTATTTGACAGCTATAGATACAGATTTTACAAACAAAAACTGCACAATAGTATTAGTTGATTAGAGTGTTATCAGGCTATTAAATAGGCGTTATCAGTCGCTGTAAGCCCAATAGATGTGGGTCAATAGGGGCCTACTACACCCACTAGTAGATTTTACAAAACACAGGGTTTTCACCCAGGAGACCGGAGTTCACATTCCGTGTGAAACCAACAATGTGTAGTCGTCTTTGTGTTCGTAGTTATTTTAACCAAAAACACAATGTCTTTCTCTAAACTTAACTGAGTTTTTTTCCTAAACCTAAAGAAGTTGTAGTTTTATTGCTTAAACCTAAAGAAGTTGTAGTTTTATTGCCTAAACCTGAAGAAGTTGTAGTTTTATTGCTTAAACCTAATGAAGTTGTAGTTTTATTGCCTAAACCTGGAGAAGTTGTAGTTTTATTGCCTAAACCTAAAGAAATTGTAGTTTTATTTCCTAAACCTAACTATTTTGTTGCCTAAACCTAAAAAAGTTATAGTTTGGTTGCCTTAGCCTTTTTGTTTGTGTTCAAAACATGACTTTTCATTCAGTTTTACAACATGTTAGAACATGTTGCTTTTAAGTTTCACTTTCACAACGAAGTAGGCTTAGTAGGCCCCTAATGCCCCACATCTATGGTGCTTATAGCAACTGATAACACCTATTTAATGGGCTGATAACAGTCTAATCGGGTGCCAGTATATAAAGTAGTTAATATTCACCTCAACCAGCTACAACAAAGAATACTGCATAATTCAGTATTATAATAGAACACATAACAGAGGCCATCCTGTTGCCGAATGAGTACTTTTACTTCTGATAATTCAAGTACATTTTGCTGCTACTGCTTAAGTAAAATTTGAATACTTCGTCCCCCAAAGCTTGTGGCTAACTCTAGCTATGAGGAGAATTACTGCAGCGAAGTCGTCCAAAATATCATCAAACAACAAAGGAAAGCAGGACTGCTATTACTAATTTCAAAGTAAGGACAGTAATTTGTCATTGTATTTGTCAGGAAAAAAGTGAAAAACCACAGAGATAAAACATTCAACCAACTAATATTGATAACGTCCTTCCCAAGTGACTTCTCTGGCCTCAATAAATGAGCAAAAGAGCTCAATTTCTGCCTCCTCTGGCGTTTGCTGACTGCGAACAGCAGCTTTCTCAATATTAATAATAATATTACCGATGGCACCACTGAAAGAGAGGGATTAGAGCTCATACTGCTGAATGAGAAGTCACCGCTTGGCTGGTATACATGTGGGATTTGACTTGACTTTTCTTTAAACACAGCAAATGGGAAGCCAAAAATCTTTTTCATTTAAGAGCAATTAAGTGGATCCCAGAATCACTGGCTCCAGCACGCCGCCGAGGCTTTTTTTTTTCTCCTGGTTTTATTACCCATTTCCTCTCCCTTGCGCCAGCAGAAGGAATGCTCACTTTTCTCTCACAAAGCCACATTTCCAACGCCAGAATCACACAGGGACCACCATGATTAAGTGCAAGCCAGTGCTTCCCTAAACATGTGAGACATTATAGACCCCCCTCCTCCTCCTCAAAACACTGGAGAAGTGTTGTGTTCCAACATTTATGTGAAGTAATTAAAAACATCCACCAGTAATTTAATAGTTCTCACCAAGTAGAGACATGAAGTCTACACAGTTTTTTCACTCTGTATAAATAACCTGGAATGCAGTGAGTACACAGACAGACGATTTGCTCTTTTTTTTTTTTTCTTCCTGCTTTTTTGCAACATTTTGTAAGAAGCCCTGTTCTGTGTCGCTTTGACCCGAGGCGAGGTTGTGCAGTTACAAGCGACACGCTGACTTTTAAATTCATGTTCCAGATAGCGTGATCCATACATCAAACGCTGACAGCAGATTCAAATCAAAGCTTTCCTATAACTTGAGACTGTCATTCTGCGAGTCTTACAGTCTAACATCAGTGAGCATAAAAATGACCTCAAGTGCTCGCTGCCGCAGCGTATCCGAATGTGAATGGCTCTGTGAAGTGCATGTCAATAGCCCAGAGAGCCGGCAGCGCAATAGACATGTGGTTCCAATCTGTCTCTTTTCTCACAGCGAGAGAGGAGGCCATTCATTTATCTCACTGTAAATACAGCACTTAAACAGACACACTGTTTTCCAAAGCCCCCCCAAAAAAACTGTCCATGTGGGTAATTAGCTTAAGCAAACAGTGTTATTGTTACGGATTTTCTTTTATGAATACATGGATAAAATACTAAGGAGTACCGCATTATCTGCCTCAATTATTCATTGTTTAAATTATGTGCAATATTTGATCAAAATGTCAGCTAAATTCAACCAGTACTGTCCTACACGGTCAGATTTGTTTCTACCAAATCCTCTTGTTAGTTATCTAGGATGTTTGTTGTTAGACAGTAATCTGGGTGAGGAAAGCATGGCGTTAAATACCCTGGGGAAGGTGAAGAACAGAGCTCATTTTTTTTGGCTGAGAAAATCTAATTTAATTGATAAAAGACGTTTCAGACTGGTGGCCAATTTTCTGGCTTCGAGTTGCTTTGACTCCTCCACCTGTTCATGGTTTCAGGGTCAGAGGAAAAACACTTAAAGCTGCACTAATAATCGTTTTTAGATTAATAAATAACTATGTGTAATGTGAATGGGGTCACTCACTGTGAACTTCACAGTTCCCCACCAGTGTTCAGATCAGATTGACGGTTTCCAGCCCAATCACAATTTAAAATCCACCCAGTTCAATAACAAAAACAGACCAAATCATAACCTTGCCAGAAACCCGTGTAAAACCGTAAAACCATTACATGCACAATAGAAAACACAAAAGCATACAAAGCATCGTATCTCCATCAAATAACCAAAGATAACATGTTTAATAAATAGATTGCTACAGGAATGAGTCCTAAAACCTGGAAATGAGTTAGCATTTTAGCACTTCCGGTTCCCTCGTCTGGAAGTCAATGTTTTTTTTTAATGGGTTTTTAGTTAGACGCCTGAAATAAGGTCTGTGGTTAACACAAGCTTAAGAGATTTTAATGTTTTGTTCCACGACATGAATTTTGAAGCCTTAATGTTTCTTAAAAAAGGCGGTTGCTAACAAGTGGCTAAATGAGACTACTAAACGCCATCACGCCAAGTTGTACAGCCTCCTTGTCTATACTCGCGTTCATGCGACCGTGGTGTACTTCGTTTATAGCCCAACGTTAGCTTTTTACTTCAGCCGATTGCATTTACACTTCAAAACTCATACAAGTGGTGTTCATTTGTGGAGATTATCTTGCTGAACAAAACATGTAAGTATCATAAACGTGTGTTTGCCACAGAGTTTATTTTTTTGCAACAATCCAAAACCCAATGGAAAAATCCCATTGGCTTTTTGTTGAGGGAACCATGGTGATGCTAACTTCCTGGTTGGCCTACAAAAACACAACATCTCTGGAGCACTCTATAGGCTATCGCAACCCACAAAGAGTGCAGTCAGACAACCAAATACACAAATTGCCATGTCAATGTTAGTGATGATTAAGTCAAGGTAAGTAGGTCTTCCTTATTCCTAACGACTGAATACAACTCAATTACATATTTATCAAATTAAATGAGGCAATAATATGAGTGAGTGGACACAAACCTGGTCCAATATTCACAATCGCAGCCCAGATTTCACCTACCTGCCCAATGCTATTCTTCCCTGCCCAACTTAATCAAAAGTAGCCCAATAGGCCTTTTTCACAGCAGACATTTTGACGGAAAGTACAGGTGTAACTGATAACACTAACGATGGTTCTGTTGTATTCAAGTGTCCCAGCGAGTCCCATCATTAATTTCATTATTTACACCCGTGCTTTTCCTACTGTGACATGTCAAAATATCTTCAGTGACAATGGCAGCTATTAGGCAGAAACCAGCTCAATCTGGCAACACTGAACCCCAGTTTTTTAGCATCTTTCAGCTCATTGTTTTGGTTTTATGCCCCCCAACTTTACTGTTATACTGCAGCAGGCCGCTGTTTTCAGTGAAAAAGCTCAGATAAACCCATTGTACACTACCGTCTCAACACCAAACAGTAGACAGACACAGTTAGCAACTAGCTAGCTGGTTAACATTGTGGAGCATTTAGCAGCTAAAGAGCTATGTTTCCCTCAGGAGTTGGTTGAGACCAAAACAGAGCTAACAGAGAGTGAATGTTGGACTTACTTATTCACCAGGTAGCCAGAAACACGAGTCCAGATGAATGATAATGTTACTCCATGTCTACTGGATGAGTAAACAGACATTATTTACTAACTGTTTGCTAACCTTGGAGAACGCTGTTCCAGTGTGCGCTGTTCGTGTCCCATGTGAAACGACAATGTTTAATTTACGGTTGCTACGTAGCGTTACGTAAGAAAGGGCGGTTATTTATTCACGCTAGTTACATTACCATATTATTTTAACACAAACCATGATCTTTTTTTCTAACCCTAACCAAGTAGTTTTGTTGCCAGAACCTTTATTATAAAAAAATATGTTATTATAACCTGCATTGTGGGTTTCTTCAAGCATGATAGGAGACTTATATGAAACGTATTTGGCACAGAAACGTCGACATTCAACGTATCCGTGGTTTGTAGGTACAATGCCAGTATTTTGTTTCTGGCGAAATCACAACTCAGTAGGCTCCATAATATTCATAACAACAGAGCCCCTGAGTATATCAAAGACCAGCATATAAATAGAGCTAGTGTTGGTGACTTGGTTTAAAGCCAATACTTGTTCCTTTAGGTTCTGTGGTGCCAGGAATTGGATTAAGTTATCTTTGTACATTAAGAAATAAGGAATCATCACCATTTTAAAACAAATAATGTAAAATTCTGGCTCATGGGAAATTTCCAAGTTATAATTTGTATGTAGTTTTTTAGAATTTATTTTTGGGATGCTTGACTTAGAGAGATATTATTGATGTCGTCACCTAAAATCCTGTATCTTTGCCTTCTTTACATGAAGTACCACAACGCAAATTGGTGAAAACATCCTTTACATTTTTGTACTTGTGTGATTTAATGTCCTCCCTTTCACCTCAACTAAACCCTTTGTTATATTTATTTTTAGAAACCACATTATTATCTGAAGCCACAGACTATATGAGCTCTCCTCTCTGTTAAACTCCAAATGTAAGTTATGACAAGGCTTTAAAGAATGGTAACAAATGTGGTTTATCAGGAAGACAGACACATTCTCCCTTCAGCGGCCATAAAGAAGACAAAGCTTTTTACAGTATCAACAGACGCAAGACGTGACCTTTTAGCCCTTTAGGGCAAAAGGTGAGAGCTCTGGGAGCAGAGGCCCGGTTCCAGCAGTCTGCCGGCAGACGAGACGTATGTCCTCCTCACCGCATTCCTTCCCATCTTAGATCACTGAACAGCTCTCTCCGGCTTTCTGCCTTCAGTCCCTTCCAACCCAAAGCAATATAACTCTTTATTTTCGCCCGGATGGCACCTTATAAAGAAACCAAAATAAACCGGGTGGTACGAGTGTAATAAGCTCAGCGAGCTTCCAGTGTGGCTTCAGCTGGTGCTTTTGTGCAGGTGCATGAGTTTGAAATTCAGATTAGTCTGATGGGGCTGGAGGTTAAATAGTCAAGGAAGGATTTCCTACTTCCATTCAAATGAGTTCACAAAAAAAATAGTAGTCACCATGAGAAAGGGCTCAGAGAAGTCTACTCTGGAAATACATGTGGTGAATAAAGGAATAAGCCTGTGTAACCTGGGGCTGTGTCTTTTATATACGGGGATGACTGTGCTGCTGAGTGAACTGGCTGCAACACAAGCCACTTCTGATTTCATATTCATGACTTCCGAGAGGAGTAGGGGGGGGGGACAAAACAAAACAAAACAAAACAACAAGCAAGGAGAGTATAACTGATGGGAGCTAGGCCCATATACTAACTGTCACATCCAGAAAGTCAAATCTCATCTTGCTCAGACTGAGGAAGGAAGAGCGAGGTCATCCTCCGCAGCAAACACTGGCTCATCTCACACCCACACACAAGCTCACAAATAAGAAATCTTGCTTGCACTCAGAGATCTAATGGCTTTATAGTACAAACGCTGCCTTAGTTATCAAGCACAACCTCAATAGCCCCATAAGGACACACGGGGTCACCAGCTAAGAGCCTTGTGAACAGTAGCCTACAAACAGCCGGGCTGTTGTTCCCTTCAGCAAAACTGCAAAACACGTCACTTTTTTAAGGAATAATGACAGCGTGCACAAATGGAGCCTGGAAGCATCACAGTGGCTCTGCCTTTTCAGACAAGTCATGTCCTCTAAACAGAAGCCCCTTCACAGAGCCACACCAAGGACATACATGAGTGTGGAGCGCCCTCTAGGGGGGACACAGCTCTGAGCTGATGGGACATGAGAGGCAGTCAAGCATACCGGTGCAGCCACACATCAAAGTTCACCCTATGCAGATGTAGCTTGAAAATAGACAAGTTAAAGAATTGTGACTTTTGATATGCAAATGCTGCACAAATTCACAATCCAAGCATGTTTTCTGTCTGTTCATGGTGCTTTTCTCATGCAAATGTGTCATTTATATTCATATAAAGTAAAAAACACACTGAGACAAGATGCCTTTGTGGTTCTATTCATCTTCATGCAAGTCAGCTGTCTTGAGATTAAATACACATTAAGTGACCTCAGTAGGGATCTTGTTTTTTCAGGGGGCACGCTGCAGGCACAAGTGTTGCGTGTGCGGAGACGTGTGCTCATCCCAGCCACGAGACAAGACGAGCTGCCCGGAGTCAGGCTCTGCTGCAGTGAGGGAGATATATGGCCGAGATGTCACACAGGTCGAATGTGGAAGACGCCACAGTTCATCATTTTTAGATGTCACACTGACACGCTGTCTTGAAGCCTTGAAACGCTTTTGAGGACGGAGTTGTACTTGCTTACAAGAAGGGTCCAGCAGCTTTCAAAATTCAACATCCATTCATAAAAAGGTATTCACAATATTTGGTAAATGTCACAAGATCTGGGTAGAGACAAATTAAATGTCAATCGAATGGTTTGACTGATGGTACCAAAATATTTTGCGGCTGAACCTTCAAAAATGAATCTGGAGTCAGTGGATAATGGGAATGTAAATTGCCAGAAATCCCCCAAAATACACCAGTAACCCTCCCTCACAGACCAACTACTATATCACAAAGAACATGGTCTTGCTCAATATTCCTGGTAAATAGGATTTTAAAATTTAAATTCAAAGATGCGTCACCACAAACTGAGTGTACTGAAGACAGAAGATTACACCATCTGCGGTGAATTCCCTTTAAATGCCCATTTGGTTAATTAAACTTTGTGAATAATCAAACAGCTGAAAAGGTCACATTCTCAGATGGGAATAGTGCCCTTGCTTCTCACTGCCACACTGGATATCCACTACCAAATACTGTGCTGTGGTCACAGACTTAAACAAGAAGTATGCCAACAGGAGTTAACCTGTCAGCTGAGGCCCTCTTGTGGGAAAACTGGCAAATGTTGGTGCAGCTTGCAGAGTGAAATAAACTTCAACCTTGGGTTGTTTTTTTTTTTCGCAGACAGTGATTTTAATATCAGAAAATCACAAGTTCGTACACCTGCCATTTTCACTAGAAGTTAAATGCAAGGGTTTCAGAACAGAACAGGCTTCAACGTCTGTTACATGTCAAAGAGCTGCAGAACAGAAACATATTGGTATCGTGTCAAATACAGATATATATCTATCTATATATATATATATATATATAGATAGATATATATATATATATATCTATCTATATATATATATATATAAAAATCTCTTACCTTGTGACACTACTTTTAGACTACAGCCACAATTCAAATATTTAGCAATCTGTATGATATTTTTAATGAACCTGCTAAATTTAACAAACTTAAAAATGTGGCTTCTCCTTGACTAGGTATTAGTTACAGAACATGCCTTCATACACACATCTTGCTCTTTACTTCAGTATCAGTCATTAGAACTTAAAACTATTGGGACTCTTGTACAGCCTCTGCGTGGCGTCATGCTTCCCTCTTCAAGCCCAATCAAGCTGGAACACGTCGAACATAAAAGTCATTGTCAAAGGAAGTTTATTAAAAGGCGGATAACTGTGGTATTGTAGTCTTGCAACTACCTATTCAGTGCTTAACTGCAGGGACATTTTCTTTTTGAATGAGCTATGTAATAAGAAAGTCCAATCTTGCTCTTGCAGACGATATTGTTGATGTGTGAAGTGAGCCTCTTGATGATTTTACATGATATTTCTAAGAGTAAGGTTTAAGACAGAGGGTCGAAACAATCCATTACGATTAAGTGCTGTAGCTTTGTCCTTCTGGTGGTTGTGGAAGCTTCATATTTTCTTTGGACATCATTAGACGCCTTAACTCTTGAAGAACAATTTTAATGCTATAAGTATTCTGCCATTTCGCTAAAACTGGTATGCTACGTGAATCCACCTGTGAGACGAGACAAAAACAAAAACACCAAATCAGTCATTGTGACAGGACGGCTGACAGTGAGTTATCATCTCAAGACTGCGACATGAAGCAATTTCTGAGTTCAACGAATGATAAGACGCAGAGCAACACTCGTATATAACCCTGTCAGATTCGTGATGACACTTACCGAGCCGTTGGAATTATTTATCCCATTCATGCTAATTTTTGTTACAAATTTAACAGTAGGGGACGCCTCTGGGTATCTAGAGCCACATTCCACTTTCAGACTGTATATCCTGTTCTCATAATTGGTCTGAAAAACAAAAAAAAAAACATTAACATCGGTGACATTATCTATAATAGTTAACGGTATCTATATTAGTATGACAATCCACACGCTGTGTTTGCTCTGCTTACTCTTGCTGGTCCAATGATCATGCCTGTCCACCGTGTGAGAGTCATGTCTTCGTCATCCTCGAGGCCCCAGCTGACTGTGCCATCGCCCTCGCCCTTCTGACCCTCTTCAAGCTCCTCCAACAAGCGAAAATTGCGCGGTACTGTAACTCCTGAAATAACAAAAACAGAATTTGAATTACACAGGTTTAAAAAGGATATGTCTGATAGTCTATATTTGACAAATTCCATAAAAAGACCAAAACCAACAATGATTCTGATTCTTCTGAATTAATCCTACCAACAAGTATCGTCTGTGCAGCCAAAACCTGGTATACTGTAGCTTATTCCTCTGTGCCATTGTTGTTCAAAAACAATGTGCGTCACATTTTCCTTCATTATAATGAACAAATATTTCATGATTCCAGTTAAAATGTGTGAATTTTCTGCTTTTCCTCACCTTCAATTTTAGTAAACTGAATATCTTTGGGGTTTGGACTGTTGCTTGGACAAAACAAGCAATTTGAAAATGGCAAATGGACTTGCATTTATATAGCACCTTTGACACTACATGTCAGCATTCACCCATTCATACACTGATGACAGAGGCTGCCATGCAAGGTGCAAAACTGGCCATCAGGATCTAATCTTAATACTCATTCACACCCTGATGGCACGCCCGAATTTCACTTTGGAAAACTGTGACGGGCACTTTTCACAATTTTTTGACTTTCTGTAGAACGTTGGTCAGACAAAACAATTTAAAAATTATCACAAATTAATTGTGAGAGATTAATACAGTTTGAAAGCTTAATCTATTAATAGATGAGGAAAATAATGATTAGTTCCAGCACTAATTGTAAACAATTGTTACTTGAGCCCTAAAATAGTTAGAAATTTACAGTTTTCCTCTGAAATAGAACTGCGACATCATTACCAAAGTGTTTTGTTATTGTTGGTGCTCCAACTGTGCATCCTTTCATGAAAAATGATGCAGACACACATTCATCTTTCTAATCATAGAAAAGTAATGCATCCAAATGAGTGAAAGTGCTAAGCATGTGCAAGACGGAACTGGTTGACACAAGAAATGACTCAATAGATTGATACGCTACGCTACGCTACGCTACGCTACGCTACTCGCCCGTGGCCACAGCATACAGCACATCCTGGTATACCTGCTATGGAGCTGCATCTAATTTGATACCTTGTCACAAGATATTTATTTAGATATCTGATGCTGCTGAACACTAAAGCTTAAAAATGTGCAGACCTGACAGTTGTTTGGAAACAGTCATGAGATTTGGAGCACATGGACCTCTACTGCTGGTTTTTCATAAATGATTCAGGGTAACAGCCAGTCATCTTATGACTGAGAGTGCTTACAGTTGACTTGATGACAATAACATCATTCAAAACTAGTCAGTCAAAGCATTCAGCTACTGGGAAAATGTTCTCAGAAGACTGTTCGGATGTTGGCATTAAACACAGCCTGACAGGCGGTGCAATGATGAACCACTTACTGCTCATGACTGGAAGAGCGGTGATGTTGAGGGGACAGCGCTCAAGTCTATTCATAATCATGAAGACAAATTCACAGAAGGGGAAGTGAAAAAAGCATTTTAAAAAAAGGCCCCGTGACCAAAGCAGAGGACATGGTGAAAACATTCAAATTTTCACTTCTGTCATCGAACCGTTCGTTTCACCTCCTCCAATCTCAGACAACATTCATCACAGTAAGCCTTCACAAACCACTTCTTAAAATCAATATTTCACATCTGGTGTGCAGTGGCCACAATGACGGATCGACTCTTAAGTGGCTCTCACATTTTCTTAAGAGGCATTTGCTCACATGAAGTTGTTTGAGATCTCAGTCCTTTATCAACATGCAAACACTGGTAAAGAGTCCAATGTTAGCGGCTAATTTTAGCTTGCCACAGCGTCACTGTATCAGCATAAGTCAGCTGCTAAGTAACAAGAAACTGCAACACAGAAATGCTTAAAATACTACGGCTGCAACTAACAATTATTAACGTGATCAATTAGCGTGACGATTATTTTCTGATTTAATCAAATAATTGTTTGGCCTAAAAAAAATGGCAAATAACTGACAAATTTCATAGAGCCCAAAATAACATCATCAAACTGTTTTTTTGTCCAAAACCCAAAGATGAATCGATTTACTGTGATGTAAGACAAAAAAAAACAGCAAATCCTCATATTTAAGAAGCTGGAACCTTCAAATGTTCTGCATTTTTGATTGAAAAACAACTTAAACCTGCAGTAGGCAGAATATTTTTGGCATTATTGAGCAAAACTCCAATAATAACCATTCAGCATATTGTAATTCAAGTGTTCTGGGAGAAAACTAGACCCCTGCACCTCCTCTTGGCTCTGTTTTCAGGCTTTAAAAAATATAATCTCTCGAGATTGGAGACTTTGGTCACTTCAGAGAGAGAGCGTTCCGATTGGCTGTAAATTACTCGCAAACTCTGGTCAAACGATCAAGCCAGGCAGCGCTTATCAAATATGAATCAATATTCTGTTACTGTAATGCCTATTTCTGGTCTCAAATGTTTTCAGAAACATCTTGTAGTGTATTGTTTAGCTGTAAAATGAGAAAGTGTGCTCCGGCTGGTGGGCGGCGCTTGGTATTTTCTAAACTGATCTCAACATGGCTGCTGGGTCCCAAACTTTCTCAATTTACAGCTAAACAGTACACTACAAGATGTTTCTGAAAACATTTGAGGCTAAAAATAGGCATTACAGTAACAGAATATTGATTCATATTTGATCAGGAGGACAGAGGCACATGATTTTTTTCTTAGATCACCTGTCTCATGCACTACTGTCATATAGTGACGATTTTATAAAAATACCTTCTTTTTTTTTTTAAAATCATATTTGCTCCAATTCTACCCACTGCAGTTGGATCAAAATAAAAAATATTTCCCAATTAATATTCTGCAAATTGACTTGAGTTACAGCTCTAAATGATAACAATGACTAAATTTCCAGTAAAGTTTACTATTATGTTTGCCGTTAGTGTCATGTTTTTCAAACTGTAAGATGCCCCGCTCAGTACATGTTCTTGGTCACATCTCTTTAATAACCAAATTTAAGGGATCCTTATGAAAGGTGATTTTGTAATGTGTTATATTTTTAACTTTGGAGCATTATTTAGCCTCCTTTGCAACAAGCTTTAAATCAATGAACTCATATGATGTCAATATCTTCACTCTAGCTTTAAAACTGAGCCCTCTATAACCTCTAAAAGATCGAATAGTGACCGGGCCCGATGGCGGGCTGTCTGATCTTTAAGAGGTTAATTAAAAATTGATAAAGTGTTTTAGAGAATCGATACAGTATCACAACACATAATATCGCTATACTCATGGGTATCAATATTTTCTTACACCTCTAGTTAATATGAAAATGTGCTTTGTAGAGGCCACTACTATCCTACATGATAAAAGACAACAAATCTGCATGGTCAGTTTGTGCCTCTCATATTCATTATTGTATAGTTTTATTTTCATTTTCCTCCATCGTTGTGGGTGTCATAGCCTTTCCTGCTCTCTTTGGGTCCTCAATATTGTTATTAATAGGAATACAATGCTGTTGTTCGAACAATAAACTGAAACATATGTCAAAGGGCTTGGGCGACCTCCTCCTTGCGCTTGCAGGCGGTGGCACTCATACCTGGAGTCACAAAATAATACACTCAAATACACCGTCGGACTGCAACTAATGATTATTTAAATTGTCTATTTATCTGAAGTTTATTTTGCATTAAGCAATTGTTCTATAAAATGTCCGAAAATAGTAGGCCTGCCGTCGATTCGTCAACTAAACGGTCGTTTTGGTCTTAGTTTTTTATGCTGAATGACTTATTTCTGAAAACGTATGAGCACATATCTGGTAAACACAAGATTTTTAGTTTCACAGATCTGTCAATTATATCAACTAAACGATTAGTTGACAAAATCGTATGCGTGTTAGTCAACTGATCGATAGACAGTTTGTGGGGGACAAAAAGTATTATTTCATTCAATTGCAATATTAATACACATTAAGACACACATTTTGGGCTATTTCAGGAATGTTAGCATTACTGATAAGACTTGTGAATTATGATTCAATTTAATCTAAATCTAAATAACCTCTCCTTTAAGAGCTATAACCGTTTTAGGCGTGCCACCTCATGCCCAGTCCTTTTCAACTCGTGTTATCTATGGCACTAGTAACATAAACCTAAAAATGAATCAGCAGGTCGCGCCAACATGTCCTGAGTTAAGTTTCGATTATGAAGTTACTTCCCGTTTCTCCTGTTTGTATTACATCCCCGTAATATATGCCATTAACTAAACTGACGCAGAATAAATTACGTTGAACCCTGTTAAAAAAGAACATTATCAATATTTAATTTGTCTGCTATTCTCAAAGAGTTTATTATTATATAAGTTTAACAACCACGCTTCCTGCTGACTGCTTCAGCGGGCATGGGGCTCCGGCTACTTCCTGAAACGAAGCGTGCCAACTCGCTAATATGGGTGCGTTTCTACACTCCCACACCCAGCAATGGCAAACATCCACCTCATGTGAAGACACTGAACTATTTCCGACATGTACTCCTTGACTTAAACAGTTAAAAACCTTGGTAAAATGTGACAATAACGTCAGTAAGTGAAGTGGTCTCTTTATTGAAATGTCACCGTGATTGTGTTGCAATAACGAGGTGTGTCACAGGAAGGAAAAAAAACAAAAACTCCAACATAATATTTGTCCACGTTGATTTATAATATCTTAATAGATGTTAGGCTACATAAAAGGACTTAGACAATCAATATAAATGGATTGATTTGATTAAAACTAGCTAACTATCGGGACGCAACGGAAAAGAACCTCGCTGCCTCGCGGTGATGGAATATTCTAGTAGCTTTAAGCTAAGCTAACTAGCTAAGCTAAGCTAGCTCCTGTCTGCGGTTGTTTACAATCCTCACATTAACAGTGACGTAATTAATTAATTAATGTCTTATATCACACTATACTCTCTATGGAGTCACTTTAAGTCATTACTTGTAATACGGGACGCTTATTTCTGACAGCTTGGAGCTATTTTAGCTAACTCACGGGGCTAGCTGTTAGCTCGCTAGCTAGCTGTTAGCTCCATGAGCTAGCCGTCTCCCGTGATGATCACTGAGGAGATATTAACACATAACTTTACAATTCAGACACATTTTTTTAGTTTAAGTAGGCAAGTTGTCAGGTTTGTTGTTGGCCGAGGTTGTCGTCGTGGCTGTAGTTTCAGTAAACTCTGTTAGTGTCTCTGTTAGATATTTTAGTTTCACTAACCTGCGTTGGCCGCCATCTTCTTCAGCCCAGTCCAGAAGCGCACAGAGCTGTGACGTCACAGGGGTTAGGTTAGAACCAACGGACAACAACGTCGCGTCACGCCGGTAGTTAACGAGGCACTGCAGGCTGCTCTCTGTTCACACCTTCACTGTTTACTGTTTACTGCTCACTGCTCACTGCTCAGTGGCAGTGAAGGATGAAACACAGCAATATAACCACTGACAACTTGAACTGACTTCAAGCCTCTTGAAACCCCATGTATTGTCATTAAATTTGGACAAAGCTAAATTTATGTTATTTGGAAACCAAAAAATAGACATACAAGTACAAATGATAATAGATTATGTTAATATTGAAAGTGTATATGTAAATACATTTCCGGGTGTAATACTGAACCACAAAATCTGCTGGAAACCTCAGATAAATTACGTAAGAACCCTGATAATGATTAAAAAAACAGAAAAACATATTAGATATCAAGGAAACTGGATTTGCAACATATGTAACAGGAAGATAGTGAAAAATCAACATTACCCTAACCAAAAAGAAGTTTATTCAAGTGTGCTATTAGTATACTTCTTTTAAACTTAAAATAAAATAGTATAGTTTGAGTTTACTTTTTATGTACTTATCAGAGACATACTTAACAAAAGTAAACATAAGTATACTTGACTCATACTGACAAGTATATACAGAAAAGTCTAAGTATACTTGGCTTATACTGACAAGTATACAGACAAGTCTAAGTATACTTGACTCATACTGACAAGTATACAGAAAAGTCTAAGTATACTTGGTTTATACTGACAAGTATATAGAAAAGTCTAAGTATACTTGACTCATACTGACAAGTATATAGAAAAGTCTAAGTATACTTGGTTTATATTGACAAGTATAGAGAAAAGTCTAAGTTCACTTGGCTTATACTGGCAAGTATACAGAAATATCTGAGTATACTTGGCTTAGAGGCCTACTTGTACTTAATCTTTATACACTACAGAAAAGTGTAATAAGTATTCTTGCCTTATAGGCCTACAGAATGATATACTTGGCTTAGTCGTGCTTACTGTTTGAAAGGGTAGCCTATTAAAGTGTGTGATAGGCCTATTAGTCCTTAAAAGTACAAAACAGTAATTAAATGAGTCCACAAGAGTAACACTTTAAACAGTAAAACTCATTAGCCCAACAGTTAATTAGCTAACTGCTACTAATTATGGCTTATTAGCTACAGATTAGCTAGCCTCAGGTAATATTGGCTATAGTTTAGCAGTAAATTGATGGCATAAAAGCTAAATTGACAAATCACAACCACAAAGCAGAGCAGGGATTTATATTTCTTCACCCTCTTCCATGGAGCAAGGACAAGAAAAATCCTGAATGAGGAGGTCAAAACAGCCAAAGTTTGACCAAATGTGTTGTAAAAAATAAGAATTAGCAGTAACAAGGAAACTGGATTCACAACAAACTTCCTGTCCAATTAGTTAGCTACATATCAGGAAGAAGAAACACTTCCTCATTTCGGTTGGAGTAGTCAAAACACAAAGTTCATAAGGGTTTTGATTTCTTCAATTCACAATCACAAAGAGCTACAATTAAAAGAGCACTTACAGATAATGCTCATTTGAGGAGTAAATAAAAGTTGCGTGTGAAGTTTGTTTGGTCACTGATGAGACAAAACGTACGACTGCCATATGGCACTGTTCCAGTGGTAGTTGCTATAGCAACAGGATGTTCAAATGAAACCAGACTGCTGGTGACGGAGTAGAAACTCTTCCATTTGAATCCTTTAGATAAAGTTTTATGGGTTTAAACAAACAAACATGAAAGATGAAGCCCCAAGAGGCAGAGTTGAAAAGGTTTTTTTAAGGCTTTTAAAGTAGACGATGCCTTCTCCCACAGTGAGTCAATATTAATTCAGCGTCTTGCTTAAAGGTCCCATCTTATGCTCATTTTTAGGTTTACACTTTGTATTTTGTGTTTCAGCTAGATTACGTTAACATGCTTTAATGTTAAAAAAAATGCTTAATTTTTCTCATACTGTCTGCTGTTATATATATATACACACTGTATATGATACTGCCACAGTGCACTGCAGATAAATTTGATTTCAACATTTAAGATAATATAATGGAAACACTGGAATTTAATTCAACTTATCACCGCTGAATTAAAAAAAAAAAAAAAAAAAATCAAAGCATTTTCAGTGAGCAACATTTTATTTTCCATCTTTTAACAAGTAGTCAATGCGAGCTACAAGGACAATTCATCTCTGTGGAAACAATAAGAGACTGACTCAACTCATTACAATGTACAAGTTGGAACAAAAGAGCTTTTTACCATAATAGAACACAAAATCAGCAAGAGCATTACTTGAAAAACAGGTACACATATGAAATACAAGCACTTTTAAATATTAGCTCTATTAATTGCTAGTATGTGTTTTGTTTGTTTCTTTTTTTTTTTTTACCCACAACAGGACACCACAGTTTGAATGAGTCTCGCGGTTTGGTCCTGAATTGCGTCTTGCAGGATATTCAAACATCTAATACGGCCAGAAAACATATGGTGGTTCTAATGTACAAATATTTTTACAGCACGAGAAAAAGAGGTCGAAACAGGACAGGATATAAAATTAAGGACTGTACATAATTGCAGGGTGTTCCTTAGGCGAGGAGACGAACGGTCTTTCCAGTGACCGTCAGGTAATCCTCGTCAGCCAGGGCTCGCAGCGCCTCGTCGAACAGCTCCTTAGTGATCGCCTGAAAACAACGTGACAACGGGGGAAGTCATTAAAGGAAGTGGTGGCGTTGATAAAAAAAAGGACAATGTATATAGAATTAATTCTGAATTGATTTAAAAAGGTAGTACAATTAAAAAGGCAAAATATAAAAACATATTTACAGTTTCAGACTGTCCTCTCAGATCATCAAGCAGCTGCTGGTATTTCATGGCTGGCATCTTTCCTTTGGCCTGGATCAGTTTCTTCAGGGCTTGGGCGACCTCCTCCTTGCGCTTGCGGGCGGTGGCACTCATACCTGGAGTCACAAATTAATACACTCAAATACACCGTCGGACTGCAACTAATGATTATTATCATTGTCTATTTATCTGCAGTTTATTTTGCATAAAGCAATTGATCTATAAAATATCAGAAAATAGTAGGCCTGTCCCCCTCATTAGTCGATCCGTCGACTAATTGGTAGTTTTGGTCTTAGTCGACTAAGGTTTCATTAGCCGATTAGTTGTTTTTTTATTCCTTTTTCATGCTGAATGACTTCTTTCTAAGAAACTTATGTACACATATCTGGTAAACACTAGATTTTAAGTGGAGAAACTCAGTTTCACAGATCTGTCAATTACATCAAATAATCGATTAGTTGACAAAATCATATGAGTGGTAGTTGACTAAGAATTTCTTTGGCCGAGGACAGCCCTAGAAAATAGTAAAATGCAACATAATATCCTGGAAGTGTCCGTTCCATACTGACGTAATATTTAGTATGCTAAAACAGTATGTGAGATTTTTTAGTATGAATAGTACGTGCATACTATTTCCTGTGAAATGTTACAGTGTGCAACGCTGGACACTACGGCGGCATAAATATCCCACAATGCAATGCGGTAGTGACGATAACTTTCACAACAGACGTTGACGGACAGTTCTGTAACGTCAATTAAACTTCAATTAAAGTGTAAGTATAAGTACAGTACAGTAAGATTTCACTTTGCTGGGCAGCATATCTTTTAAAACATTAGTTCAGACTTTGATTCTGACAAATCATCGTTTTGGTCACATGAGGTTTGCCACGGGTTACCATGGTTACACATTTCCAACCGGCAAGGAGATTCTCAGGAAGTGACGACGTAAATTACAGTTGAGTGTGTCCGAAAAGATACACACTGCTGTTTATTCACACAAAAAGTATGTTCTCATTGATGGTACACATACTGGGTATGTAGTGCACAGTATGCGATTTCGGACACAGCCAAATTACATCTTCGTCCAAAAACCTCAAGATATTCAGTTTTCTATCACATTACACAAAGAAAAAATTGCACATTTTTGCATTTGAGAGGCTGGAACCAGTAAATGTTTCTCACTTTTGCTTGAAAAAAATTAAACAATTATCAAGCAGCTCCGATATACTGCTTCCATTTGTTGCTCGCCCAGTCAGCTGCTTTTAACGGTCACAAAAGACCAGTATTTGATAAGAAGATTTTGGATGGGAGTGTTCCTTTTAGTATTAATTCTTACCCAGCGTCATGACATCCATAAATAGTTGCTATTATTCTAAATGCATCCATAATATTAATATTCACAAGTTGCATACCTGTTGTGAGAATAGAGATGTCGACGAATCCTGTTCTGGGGTCAGTGGCCGACTGTTTGAGGGCCTCTCTGTGCAGCCGCTTGGCCTCCTCCACGTCGATGGTCTCCACCTTCTCGGAGAAGCGCACCTTGGCGTGGGCCTCTGCCAGGCGGATCAGGGACTCCAGCTGTCTGGGGTAGGCGGACACCATCCCCCGACCGCTGCCGATCTTCCTCATGTCTACGTAAGCCTGAGGACCGGCGTGCACAAGGTCAGTCGAGAGCTGATGCCTGACTAATATAACTGGACTGTTATGTTATTAGGCAAAGCTTTCTGCAAACACTCAACATGATGTACAGAAATTGTGGAAAACAAACCTCAATGAGAGCCTGGCTGGCCTCCTCGCTCAGCCTCGGATTGATGTACGTTCGTGCATATGCGATGTAGTCCCTCAACACAGCCATGTCCAGGAACTCCTCCTCAATCTGCTCCTCGCTCTGGTAGTACAGCGCCACCAGGTGGTGGGCCAGCCGGCGGTCGTAAGCCTCGTCTTGGGGATCCAGCATCAGGAAGATGAGGTCGAACCTGATGGGAGCAGAATGTTAAAAAAAACAGTAATGTAACAACTGAGAAAGAAAACCATAGAGACATACCAACAAAGGATGAGGTTTTATTGTCCTGTATACTGTAATAAACCGTAGTTCCTCTTTATCAATGTTTACCTGAGCTTTTTATTGAGCCGTTTTCTTCATCTAAGACACAAATTATTCAGTTGTTGTTCAGTTTAAAAGGACTTTACACACCGGCAGGGCTTTTTTTTGCGCGACTAATTGTCACGTCAATATATTTTTTCAAACTGCTGTTTTTGTCATGAGTACTTTCACATTTTCTTTATTGTTCGTGTAAAGGCCTTGAGAATTGTAAAGCTAAAGGATGTTATTCAAGTATCTGCGTGACATTCAGTCAGTTAAGTTACAATAAGAGCAGTAATAATAATGCAGGAAAAGAAAAAAGGCAACAAAGAGACTAGACACTGTCACCCTAACATGTCTGAATGTCCTATTAATCACATTTTGTATGATACTGTGAAATATTACAAAGACGGAAAATACAGAGCGTTCTCATTTCAAGCTGCAAGGTACTAATTAAGAGGTTGCCTTTAGTGCCTGTTTTTTTAGAGCATTTTGAATTTTCTCTAAATGTGAGGTATTAAGTCAACCTGCCACATTTTTAACAGTAGGGACAGTAGTTTTATTCCAATATGTGAGTATTATTTCTTTTTGCTGTAATGAGTGGAAAAAAAGAGTCTGAGTTGCAGTAAGGGTCACCGTTGATTTAAATGAGCAGAGGATGATTAAGTGAAGGATTTGGCTTTAGATTAGAGGTAATGACTTGAGGCAATGTCAAAGAATGCTGGACCAAAAGAGCTCAATTGACAACTTTAAGGCTTTTCCTCATTTGACTTTTTACTATATCGACCCATTATGCACATCGACTCACCTACACTGTGTCTCAATTTGCGTACTTCCGTACTTGCACTTGCTAATTTGAGTGCATAAGCGCGTTCACACAGAGAAGTATGGCAATATGCAGTGCACTCTAAGTACCCGGATGTTGAGTGTGAGACACTTCTCACCCTCAACGGTCGGAGCCACCAACCTATTTCAAACTTGTGAAAATGACAGGCAAGGAAGCTGCAGCGGTTGCGATTGAAACGGCAAACACCGAACTATACAAATGTAAGTTATACATGTGGGTTGTACCACTATACTGTAGTCGGATAGAAGCCATTATTGGGTTAAGTTATCCGTCTGAACTGAAAACTCACACTGTATCAAAGTGCTGATAGCCAGACTTCTCTTCCTGCTGACAAAATGCTGCCAATTTGCAAAATGACCAACCTTTTTAGCAACATTTTAAGTGGTGTTTCAGTGCGATGGCGCTGACTGATGCTGACTCACCTGGACAGCAGTGTGTGAGGCAGCTGAATGTTCTCAATCGTGGTCTTTTTGGGGTTCCACTGAGACTCAATGGGGTTAGCAGCGGCCAACACAGAGGTACGGGCGTTCAGCTGGCAAATAATTCCAGCCTGTAGACAGAAACAAAAACAGAGTGAGAACTTTTGTAACTTAAAACCATTTCATCACATCTGGGCTATACCTGTTTAAAATATGTCAAACACACACCTTGGCAATAGAGAGGGTCTGCTGCTCCATGACCTCGTGCAGCACGGAGCGCGTGTTGTCGCTCATTTTGTCGAACTCATCGATGCAGCAGATGCCGTTGTCGCTCAGCACCAGAGCTCCGGTCTGCAGGACCAGCTGCCGGGTCTCCGGGTCCTTCATCACGTAGGCGGTGAGACCCACGGCGCTGGAGCCCTTCCCCGACGTGTACTGGCCGCGCGGCACCAGGTTGAAGACGTACTGCAGCAGCTGGGACTTACTGGTGCCGGGGTCTCCGCAGAGCAGGATGTTCAAATCCGCACGGAAGTTGCCCCGGCCGGTCTGACTGAAGTCTTTACGGGTGCCGCCGAACAGCTGCAGCAAAATGCCCTTGAACCAACAGAGAGGGAAATAAATACTCAAAAGTCATCAATCATACTGGTTATCGTAACATAATGTAAGGCTTCAGTAAAGAAAGCAGAACAACTTGTTTGATCATTGAAACCAAGTAGGAAAATTCCAGGTGGATCTAATGACATTAACTCAAAAGACCTTTTTCTCACTCCTATATTTCCATTGTTTCATCTTATTATATTTTCTTATTTAAATGTATTTTATTTCTTCCTTTTGTCTTGTGGATATTGTCACAGGTGAACAGGTGGAACTGTTTTCTTGTTGATTGCAGGATATGTCCTTTAAAAAAAAAGAGCTCACTGCTATCATACATGCTCTGATGAATAGGGCTGTGTATCGGCTAGAAACTGGCGATACAATACGTATCATGATACTGGGGAAACGATTCAATATATTGCGATAATGTAAGCAAGGTGATATATTGTGATTTTTTAAAATCTGTAAACTGTCATAGTATAAAGAGCACACCATTTTAGATTAGTCAAAAAAACACATTTATACTGTATGCTTTTTGCCCCAAACTGCATGTGATCATCATATCAACTGGGCATGTCTATAAAGGGGAGACTTGTGGGTACCCATAGATCCTATTTTCATTCACACATCTTAAGGTCAGAGGTCAAGGCACCATAAAAATGGCCATGACAGGTTTTCCTCGACAAAACTTAGCGCAAGTTTGGAGCGTTATTTAGCCTCCTTCGCGACAAGCTAGTATGACATGGTTGGTACCAATGGATTCCTTAGGTTTTCTAATTTCATATGATGCCAGTATCTTTACTCTAACTTTTAACCCGCTACAACCTCCGAAAGATCGATTTGTTTTTTAGGGAATCGATACAGTATCACACGACATAAAACCGCGATACTCGTGTATCGATCTGATGAACGAGTCAGCGGTCAAGAGATGATGCGATTCTTTCGCTTTTTTTTTTTTTTTAAACAACACGAGTGCCGGCTTTTCCAGACTTTGTCTCGGGGAAATGGACAGATTGCGTATCCTAAATAATGTCAGATTACAGATAAGAGAAAAGGTTTGAAACTCAGGAAATATGACCGGTGTAATCGGTCGGGTTTCATGATTTCCGCCTACTCAGTGTGGACTCAAAGGGTTTTAATATACCTTTTCTCTTTGCTCTGCCTGAGAGGGCCTGAAGCCTTAATCTACGGCCATTAAAATGATGCTATTTAATTCTGTCAGGAGCGCATAAACTCCGATTCAAGCGATACATCATTATACTTACGTTAACAACTTTATCTCATTATCTTAATTTGGGTGTAAAACGCCTCATTAACTGGATTTCTTCTCAACCTTAAACTGACTTGCCACAGCAGAAAATGCACCAGTGTGACTAATATTATGAATGATGATTAATGATTCTAGTGGCGTTAAAAAGATATTTCAACTGGTCATAGCAGGAAAATGCAGAGGTGAAACAGATTTCCTCAACGTGTCCCAGTGAGGCAGCTGGAGAGAACTAGTTCAGCTACGATAATGGAGTCAATAATGTTGTTAACCGTCTCCGATTTCTGTTTGTCTTTTCTCAAAATGCATGTTGGAAAATTAAATGCAATAACCAGAGTGTTATTGGGCAAATCAGCGTGAGAGTTGGTGTAGCGATTACTCTCGTTACTGGGTGCTTGTACAGGTTAACGCTCATGTTCTGGCTCGCATCCATTCACACACCTTCTTGATGTCCTCGTGCTCATAGATGCTGGGCGCGAGGGCTGAGGAGAGGCGTTCGTAGACGTCTGGCTTGGCTGCCAGCTCCTTCAGGGTCTGCACTCGGTCTTCGGTGAAGAGCTTCTGTTCGGTATCCTCGTCCAAACCGTGCAGGCGCTTCTCGTCTGTCTTGCGGAAGTGGATGGCGTCAATGTGAGTCTTGTACACCGACTTCACGTTGCTCTGACGAGGGTTGGCGCGCATGGGGACTGCTCTGTAGACACCTGCGGGGACATATGGGAAGCTGTTAGGATGTCTATGACTGACAAAAGTAAGAAATATGAAAATGTTATATTGGGATTATATACTATATTTTTCACAATTTTATCACATTTCATAGACTATATTAGAGCCTAAACAACTGGTCTACTGCCAGAAAGTTAATATGTAACAATTCTAATAAGATAATCAATTGTTTTAATTACTTTTCAAGCAAAAAATTTAAATATTCTTTACTTCCAGCTTCTCATTTGTGAGGATTTGCTGTTTTAAATCACTAAACACTGAATATTTATGGATTCTGGGCAGCTGTTTGGACATAATCTGAAGACAAACTTCAGCTTTGGAAAATTGTGACAGTCCCTTTTGACTCTTTTGTGGCATTTTATAGGCCAAACGATAATAGAAAATAAAATAACAGGCAGATTAATCAATAATGAAAATACTCATTAGCTGCCGCCCGAGCAGCAGAGATGTAGGAAGTCTTACCGGTGATGTTTATGCGGTCTCCTGGCTGCACTTTATCAACCAGGTCATTGTGAGCGTAGACAATAGTTGTGTGAGGCGTCTGACCAGCCGGCATGTCATCAGGAGACTCTTGAATTTTGACCTGTTGTAAAAACAAGATCAATGAATGAACAGATGTCATGACCTCGACAGCGACACGTCACTAATTACCACTGAACATATTCTGGGATTTAGGTGTAAGCAATCTGCCCCCATTATCAATCCTGTCGAAAACTCTCACCATCTGTTTGTCTGAAAAGACTGAGCGATTGTGAATGAGCGCCAGGCTGTGGGTGGTGTTGCAGTTGCGGCACACAGCCGGCTCGGCGATGCGACCGCGATCCACCTCCACACGGGAGCTGAAGGCGCACACCTGGCACTGGAAGAACGCCTCCTGCATCTCGGGGATGAGCTGCGAGGTGCGAATCACCATGCCGCTGATGGTGATCAGCTGATCGATGTCTGAGGGAGGCGACACATAAGGCACACAGACGCTTTAGCCCGGAGCTGATACCTCACATTTTAGCAAAGTGTGGAACAATATTCGCAAAAAAATCCCACTCTAAATATGGGATGAAGCATCGTGGTACAGGAGCCCTAATAAGGGTGTGATTCCACTTCACGTGGACTGGATGAATGAATTCACACACCTTCTGGGTTCAGGTTCCTCATGTTTCTGGTTTTCAGGGCGTTGTAGGGGCGGACTTGGATCTGGAACTCCAGGATGGAGTCTGGGAAACGCTCAAAGAAAAGCTCGTTGACTGCCATGTCGAAGGTTGGGATGACTTCCTGCAAAACGGAACAAATGACTCAATTATTAGCATCACTATACTCTCAGACAGACACCAGAGAAATAAAGTGCAATTTAAACTTTAACAACGGGACAAAGATGCTGAAAACAGATGCTTACAACATCCTGCTGTTAAAGTATAACAATATGTGTAGGTTATTCATGAAGTCTCTCATGTTTGTATTGTGAGAAGGGTAGGCAAAATACACTAGACCGAAGTTATAGCTCAAGTAAAACCTTTTTTTAACATGGATTTATTATGTCTGTTTAAGCACTTGGGTACATTTCCGTTCAGTTTGTATCAATTATTTTAACTTTAAGACTAAAATAAAGATTGATGAATTACTTTATTTAAGAATGTATCAAAAACATATGAAACCATGGTGCTTGGACTGCAGCTAACGATTATTTACATTATTGATTATTTTCTCGATTAACCGATTAGTTGTTCGGTATATAAAATGTTAGAAAATGGTGAAAAATGTCCATCTAGTGTTTCCCAAAGCTCAAGGTGGCGTCCTCAAATGTCTTGTTTTGTCCACAACTCAAAAGATATTCAGTTTACTGTCATAGAGGAAAGAAACCAGAAAATATTCACATTTAAGAAGCTGGAATCTGAGAATTTTGACCCCAAACTAACTCTAACCCTTCAAAAATTACTCAAAACAATGACTCAGTCATCAAAAAAAGTTGGTGATGAATTTAATAGCTGACAACTAATCGATTAATTGTTGCAGCTCTACATGGTGCAGGAACCTTTTTGGATCAAAATTGTCCAAATTGACTTTGTAATGCACATGAGGTAATTATGAAACATAGGACATTACCTGTGGGTAGCAGATGAGCTGTCTGTAAAGTTCTTCATCAAAGGACTGCACATGCAGACAATTCACATTCAGCACTGGATCACCGACAACACTGATCTGTGAGACAAAACAGGAGAAATATTCGTATTTAAGACAGACTTAAGAGCTGAGATTTCCTGTGAGACGTAATCATCATTGTGCGAGGTGCCCTCAGTCTCTCTCCCCATCATTTCCTGAATAATAAAAAGGCAAACATGGCCAGAAAACAAACATGAATAAATCTGATTCAAAAACACCATTTAGTTTGACTTAAACCAAAGTATAGATCGGCCTAAATCGAACCACAGACCACAATGAAATAAACAGATAAATAAGGTGCTCTACCTCTTCCAGCTTCTGCATGTATAAAGGCTCGTTCAGGTCCAGACCAGCGTTCTCATCTTCAGTGGAGGTCAGGTCGATGAACCTCTGCAGGAACCTCTGAAAGCAAAGTGACGCAAAGCACACAAACAATTAACTCCTCTAACTAAGAATGGGGAATATCTTTCAAAAGCTGAATTGTAAGATTTCATACCTGAAACTTCTCCTTGCAGGTCCCAACGTTGACGTCAGTCCCCCAGATCACCAGTCTCTGGCCTGCGCTTGGCTCGCTGGCTACGGCGCCGTCAGCACTCGGCTGCGGAAAAAAACGCGAAAAGAGTGTTAACTACTGTGGTTTTAAGTTTATCATCCTTATTAACTTTAATAAGTCTGAACGATTTCATGCAATTACAATAAATGACCAACACTATCTAAATGATATTCTCGACTCGTCCACTGACCGGCTCAGACTGAAGATCGACTTGTGGAGCCTTCCTGACAGACCCCAGATCAGGACGCTGTCGGGCTGGCGTGCCACGCACTCCACTGCGAGGGGTCCCTTCAACTCTGGAGCTGGGGGTCCCGTACATCAGAGGGGAGCTCATGTCCACTTCATTGGGTAGGACTGTTACAAAAAAGAGACTCAAGTGTGTCACAACAAAGCAAATTAAAACATCCCTGTGTTTCATTTGGATAAACTAGCCATAAACTTAAATCTAAAAGACAAATCTTCACTCCATCTATCGCTCCAAAATATAGTAATACATCTGAAGTATGTTGGAGGGGTTGTAGACTGATGGGTGGACTTCATTCATAATTTGAGATTGCCCAAAGCTCCTGGAATTCTGGAAGAACGTTCAAAACAGGTGTTGGGTATTAACTTAACTTTGGATCCAGCACTTTTCAGTTATACTTCCTGATAATATGACTGAGAGATTTAATTAATGTACTGCTTTTAATAACAAATAAAAATAGTAACAGTTTCCTGGTTGAAGCCACAACCCCCCCCTCCCCCCAGCATAGCGCAATGAAGGAACAGGGTAAAACATGCCTTTATAATGGAGAAAAATCACAGCAAGATGCCAGAACTCTAGTCACCTTTTTTTCCCCTTTTCTTACTTTTATTTATTTTATTGAATTTATTTGTAATTCTATTCCTATCACACCTGTTTATTGTTTGGTTAATGCTGCAGTTAGAAGGGTTGGTTCATTGGTAAAATGAGAGGTGAGATGTTTGATGTGTGCTGCTCATGTTTATGTTATATGAACCTTAGTATTACTAATGAAGAAGTGTCTCTTAAACAATGTTTAGAACAGACATGAAAACAAAAGAATGCTGTTAAAACAAAAGTGTAATTGCATGTGCATCTCCTCCAAGTTGTATGTTTTTTTTTTTGCATTAAGTGTGATGAATAAATAAAAACAAACTTAAATTTGGCACACTGTGTGTGGTTGTGTACCTGAGGGTCGAGGGCTGGAGAACAGAGAAGTGTCCTGAGGCGCTGTTGGACTGAGCATGTCGGTGGCCGGGGAGGTGGGCATCGGCATCAGGTCCGCGGCGGAGGAGTCATGGCCTCTGCGCCGCTGAGAGGGAGGCGAGGTGGGGCCCTCGCTGCTGGCTGACGGTACACAAGACACAGAGACAAGTTAATAACTGTACATAAACAATCATGCATCATCTCAGTGGCACAGCAGTTGAACTCACAAGTAACTGATGAGCAAAGCGTTTCATTAAGGACACATGAACGTACGTGTGGAAGGGTTGGTGTTTCTGTCTCGCTTGCGTCCACCAGGAGTCGATGTTGGGGAAGACATGGCTGCTGGGATATCTGAAGATCAAATAGATTCAAGTTAATTATTGTTTTTAACTAAAAGAACGGCTGCCAACTGACAGCCAAAGAAAGTCGGGATGATGTGTTTTATTGTTTGTGCTTGTTTTCTGTTGGAGACCAGGGAGGAAAATAGCCTCACTTTTAGAGAGTTTGTTTTGTGCAGTCACAACATTTTACAAGTCTGACTGTTGCAGGTAGATCTGCTGGATTTATAGAAAACTGTATTTCAACATTTTTCTAATGTTTTCCTGTCCTCCATGTTGTTTTGTTTACTAGGTTATTGTTGTGTTTAGATTAGTCTGCTCAGCCATGCAGGGCATGTAAATAAAAAAAGAGCAATATGGACATTTTGTTTGTCCCTTTTTTGTCCCACTTTCGTAAAACACAACACCTGCTAAATATAATCCTCAGTGAATCCAAGATCAGATATGTTTGATACTTTCTGGTTTATTCACTTGTTAACATTTGAAGGCTGATGTTTAGCTAAATTGTGAAAGTGTGGACTTGTCCTTTAGTGTCCCAAATAGAGTTGTTTTATTGTAATAACCTTTGTCATTTAATGAACTTATTTTTCTCATTTATTTGATGCTGATTGTAGGTCTTATTTACTAGTACTGTGGTTTAATAAGTCCATTTTGTCATAATTTACTCCACTGTTTTTACTCAATACAGTTACTCTGAAGATCAACACTTTACATGCAAAACATAATGAAATATTATTTACAGCTACAGTTTAAACTACATAAAGTATAATGAAACAGTTATCTGGGACCACTTTATTAAAAGAACTTTCTTCACATTGTTATGCATCAATAGCTTAACTCCCAATACCTCAGTAGAATAGCTTTAAGTGTACTTAAACTTTTTATTCTTGAGCACACCATGCTGCTACTTCTTTATGTGTAATGTTATTGATAAATTACTTTTTATTGTGCTTTTGCTTCTTATATTGAAGGTTTTGGGTCACTTGATGATAACCACCATTTGACATGTGGCTGCAGAGGAAACAATAAACTGAAACTTACTGAGACGTTTGACCTGATTTAATACTTAAAAGGGAGCTTAGAAGTTGATGCAAAATCAAACAAACATGTGTAATAACAGAAACTGTGATTCAGTCAACACAATTAACAGATTAAAAGGCAATAAGTTGGTCAAATGAAGCCTATTCTTACCTCTTCTTGTGTGTACGTCCGAGTGCTGCAGATATGGCGCGAAACTGCGAGTGACGTAATTTTCGCGGGGAACTTTGGACCAATAGCATGCCAGGATCATCGGTTTCCTTCCGGCCGATTCCTTTACTGCAGAGGGGGGTTCATGTTGAGTTTCAGTCGTTGCGACTTGAATAAACATAATAAAATATCTTAATAAATAACACAAATAGCGTGAAATAAAATTAAATTACAAGTATTTCTCTATATTATATTTAAGATACGATCTGTGTTTTCTACGCGTGACTTAATGTTGATTATTACCCCCGAACTGATTTGGTTTGGTCCAACAGTAAATTACCTTTTTTTTTTCTACATTTATTGAAACACTTTACAATACAAAAATACAAAAGTAAATAGCATGGCATGACAGTGCAAATAACAAGAAAATAAATAAATAAAAAAAAAAAATAATAATAATAATAATAATAATAATAATAATAATAATAATAATTAATTAAAATGACGACCGAGAATAGGTAATTAATAATTATCTATAAATATAAATAAATAACTATTAAAACATTGTCTAATGGGTTTCATCCTTGCTTTATTACATGTAAATGAAAGACAAAGAATATATAGGCTCACATAGTAGGGCTGGGCAATATATCAGTAGCATATTGTGATATGAGACATGATATTGTAATATAACATAAGTGTTGTCTTTTCCTGTTTTTTAAGGCTGCATTACAGTAAAGTGATGTAATTTTTCTGAACTTACCACACCGTTCTATTATTTGTCTTTACCCACTTAGTCATTATATCCACATTACTGATGGTTATTTATGAAAATCTCATTGTGTAAATATTTTGTAAAAGCACCAATAGTCAACCCTACAATATCATCGGTATATCAATATCGAGGTATTTGGTCAAAAATATTGTGATATTTGATTTTTTCCATATCACTCAGCCCTATCACATAGCCTATCTCATCGTGGTGCATATATTTTTAATCCAAAATATAAATATTTTTGAAATGCTTTTGTCCTAGGATGAAACATATTTTTTAAGAAAAGGTCTAACAAATACAGTCACTTTTTTTTTTTCATTGATTATATGTATATGTGTTTTTGTATGTGTATATACTGCGTGTGCGTATATGTATATGTATGTATGTATGTATATATGTATACAGTATATATATGTATATTTAAATATATTCTTATTTTATTTTATTCTTTTTAATTTTAATTTTTTTTACTGGTGTATATTCTTTTTATTTATTTAAATTTGTTAAGTTTCTTTGTACCGAGAATGTTATTATTGGGGACATTTGTGAATGTTCATTCTGTTGTTTCAAAATAAACAAAAATATAATATTGAAAAAAAAATATATATATATATATATATATATATATATATATATATATAGTCTGCGGTTTATTTTCAACAAACAAGTTTGAAACTTTCCAAGAAGGCACAGATGGTTAATAATGCTGGGAATAAATCAATTCCAATCAGGTTCTATCAGGTTAAATCAGTCAAGATAAGTAGAGAAATATCTATTCAGAATTGGGACATTTTAAAGAGTGAGTGGAACAAATCCTCGTCTTTGTTGCCAAATGAGCACTGTGAGGAAAGCAACTTAAATATAATTAGTGACACCTGTGTTTTATCGAATTAAGCATTTCTTTGGTGATAAATATCTATGAAGTATTTTTTACTTACTTTATCCTGCAGGTATACGTTCATTGACCACCATGTGGCGCAATTTCCATTCGAAACAGGGCTTTAGTAGAGGAAAAATACAGCACACTTCCTGAGGGGGAAAACAGGAGCATTTCCGAGAAGTGTCAGTACATGTGTCCCTTAAGGAGGTACCATCAACCACCTCCAATTCCATGTAAACATTAGTCAGTCCAATAAAATGGGACATATGCAGAATATCAACTGCTTCCACATTCACTGTTTCATAGTTTTATACATGACTAATAAATGTGTTATGCGATTTTCCTTTGAGATTAATAAAGTACTCTATCTATGTATCTATCAATCTATATATAATCAAATATTATTGTATAATAAAGTGTAATTATGTTAGCAACTTGTGATGACTGGGTAATTACGGGTTTTGGTAACCGAATCATTAATGAATATAGCCTACAATTTACAGATACTTCCACTCTTAGTCTAGTAAGTAGACTGTATTTGTCGTATACTCTCAACATATGCACATTAACCACCTCTGTATATAGAGAAACTAACTATACAATATCTATTCCTGCATCTATCTGGACCATAAGCCTGCATGTTCAGCTCACAGTAACAATTTCACCTGTAGATAGTTATTTGCATGTATATGTTTAAGTTTGCTTATTTGTTAAGCTTGTAGTCTTGGTGTGTTTCCAGTTTTGTATCCCTCTGTAAATTTACTCAGTCTATAAAGTACGTAAACTGAGAGCTACAAACAACATTAGTCAAATTCCTTGCATGTGTTGATCTGGGCTGCAATTAATGGTTCTTTTTTTTATTATTGATTAATCTGACAATTATTTTCTCAATTAATCAATCGTGTAGTCTATATTACAAATAAGCGAAAACAAAAAACGTCAGAGCCCAAAGGTGACATCTTGAAATTGCTGGTTTTGTTCAGCGAAATAAAAACTACCAAAAAAAATTGACAGACTGAAACAATAAATCAATTAATGGCTCCAGCTCTGGTGTCAACATACACAACCAATAAAGTTGATTCAGAAAATCAGTTAATATCCTCTTAACTGTATGGTCAACTGTCTTCATAAAGTACATCAGCATGATAGTACTTTGTATTTTACAGCTCGTTCTCATTCCCAGGGTGTCAAATACCGACACTTTGTCACGGCCCTCGGCGTGTGATACCGACGCACAAGGCACCCTTTAGCGGCAGTATGAGACGCACCGGGCTTTCCATTAACTACAATGTAAACCCATCCGCGTCAATATTAAATGCTTGCTTGTGTCCCGTGTTCACAACGTTCAGTGTCATTTTCACTTTACAAACTTAATAGTTTTCCTAAACCTGACTAAGTGGTTTTGTGGTCTAATCCTAAACAAATGTTTTTGTTTAATTCACAACATTAAGCACGTGTTGATTGTGACCGAAAAGTGACGCAGAGGGGTCTGACAAAGCGTCAGTATATGATGACGTGTTGCTTTTTAAGTTATGAATGTAATGAGAGCCTAAACAAGTAGGTATGTTGCCTTTGTTTTTGGTGTTTTACCCTCCACAGCATCACTTTTATCACATACTATTTTGTATATTCGACCACTTTTAGAACCAATGGTGGAAAGTACTGTACTTAAGTACGTTTGTGAGGTACTTTACAAGAGAATTGTCATTCTCTGCTACTTTATACTTATACTTCACTACATTTCAGATGGAAATATTGTACTTTTTACTCCACTACATGTATTTTACAGCTAGTTACTTTTCAGATTAAGATTTTACAAACAAAACGTGATCAGTTATTACTTAAAATGTTGAAGAACTGTTACAGATTAAACTACCCAGCAGTATATAAAGTAGTACAACACACAGTGCACTTTCATAGACTAAGCTACTGGCGTTACACTGCACTATACTCATTTTTAACAGTCTCTTCTGAACTATATTCACTTTTTTTAATAGTCTTGTATCACAGTTGTTACCCTGCACTATATATCCAGTTTTAACAGTTTTCTTCATCTCCTTGTATTTTTATATCTCGTATATTTTTTTGAACTTTGTACTTTGCACTACTAACTTTTTTTACTGCCTTTTTACTAACATGTTTTGTACTATGGAACTGTGATGCTGGAAACTTGAATTTCCCTTGGGATCAATAAAGTTACTATCTATCTATCTATCTATCTATCTATCTATCTATCTATCTATCTATCTATCTATCTATCATGAAAGTACCACTTATGTTAATGCATCAGCAATAATGATCCAGTAATATTATAATAATAATATACTGTAACACATTCTGCATTATGAGTCATTTTAGTTTTGATATTTTAAGTACATTTTGCTGATAAAACTTCTGTAATTTAAATTTTGAATGCTTTTACTTTGTAACTGAGTACTTTTACAGTGTAATATTTCTACTTTTACTTGAGTAAATTAGTCTGAATACTTAATTATGTACATCAGTATGATAGTACTTGGTATTCTAAGTTATTAATGTAACGAGAGCCTAAACAAGTAGGTATGTTGCCTTTGTTTTTGGTGTTTTACCCTCCACAGCATAACTTTCATCACATACTATTTATTTGGTATATTCGACCACTTTATATTTACACCTCACTACATTTCAGATGGAGATATTGTACTTTTTACTCCACTACATTTACTTTACAGCGACAGATTAAGGTTTTACAAACAAAACACGAAATCAGTTTATAAAATATGATGTATTGTTACCGATTAACTACCCAATAGTATATAAAGTAGTTAGCTTCACCTTGACCAGCTACAAAATTAAAGTACTGTTTTTGTGTTAATGCATCAGTAATAATGATCCAGTAACATAATAATACACTGTAACACATTTTGCATTATGAGTAATTTTTAGTTTTGATACTTAAAGTACATTTTGCTGATAAAACTTCTCTACTTTAAATGCTTTTACTTTGTAATGGAGTACTTGTTACAGTGTAATATCACTACTTTTTCTTAAAGTAAATGAGTCTGAATACTTCTTCCATCAACAGACATTATAATAGTGCTGGTGACAAATTAGATTTAACCCCAAACTCCCAGAGCCTGCAGGATGTAAACAACTGTGCACCATTCATACTATCGGTAGTAAAAAAAAAGGTGGGTGGCATCACGAGCAACACGCACGCCCCTCTCTCTCCTCAAATGGGAAGTGAACCAACACTACGTGGTGTCCTTTTAGACATGACTGGCTCGTGAGAGGGCGGAGTACCTGTGACGTCACATGAGGCAACGATACAAAAACACTGCGCGAAAGTCCAGCTGCCCCAGAGAAGTGTCAAGTGTTGTCGATGACAGGACCCAGACATAGAAAACAACAACAACAACAAAGGGTGCACAGATTACTATTAGAGAGAGAGAGAGCGTGCAGAGAGACAGTGAAGTTACCTGAGCTGTCACACACACCTGTGGGGTCATAATAACACCTTTATATCTCCTTTAAAAACCACGTGAAAGAAGTCAACCCGTGTTCATGTGTGACATATACAGCCTGGACTCTCACTGCGTGTCTCCACGATGCAACATGAGTTGGGCGATGGAGCCTGCTAACTTCTACGAGACCTCCAAGCTGAGCGCTCTACCGCAGCCGCAGCAGGGCGTCTGCAAGCCGGGCAGCAGAGGCGACGAGGTCGGTGGAGGTGGAACCATGGTGGAGCTGAGCACCGCAGTCGCTCCTCCTGCTACTGCCATGTACGACGACGAGAGCGCCATCGACTTCAGCCAGTACATCGAGTCCATGACTGCGGTGCCGACACTGGAGCTGTGCAACGACGAGCTCTTCCTCGACCTGTTCAACACTGTGAAGCAGGAGAAGGCGGATTTCTACAACATGATGCCCGGAGACATGCAGCAGCTGTCGGCCTCGTACGCTGCAGAGAGGAAGGAGAGCATGGGGATGGTTAAAGTGGCGTTTAGTGCGCCCATCAAGCAGGAGTCCGACTGGAGTGACAGCGACATGTCTTCATCTCTTCCTTCCCAGATTGAGAGCTGTGCTCAAACCTCTGTGAGTCTCCTCTCTGCTGGGCAGCCAACTCCTCCAACCACCCCGGAGCCTGTCTCCAGCTCCAGCGGCTCCTCAGCCAAGTCTTCACCGCGCAAGATGGGCAGAGAGAAGGGCAAGAAGGTGGACAGGTACAGCTCGGAGTACCGACAGAGGCGAGAGAGGAATAATATCGCAGTGAGGAAAAGCAGAGATAAAGCCAAGAGACGCAACTTGGATATGCAGCAGAAGTTGCTTGAACTGAGCTCTGATAATGACAGACTTCACAAAACTATCGAGCAGCTAAGCAGAGAGCTGTCCGGGCTCAGAGATTTCTTCAAGCAGATGCCCAACACCAACTCTCACAACTCCAACTTTGTGGGCTCCACGAGTGCATTGAGCCGGTGATGATTCATTATACTCTATGAACTGAGCTTTCTAGGGAGACATACCTCAAAAAAAGACTTTTTTTTTATACCATCTGTACCAGATGTATTTTTAAGCTTACCATAATGGCACTGGAAAAAAATATATATATGTTTGCTGCCATATTTTTTGTGGGATTTTTTTTTGTGTCTGTATTAAATTATTTTTACCACTGCATTTATTATGATGTTATAATGGTACATGTTTTTATATAATTCCAAACTTTGTAATAAGAGCCAGAGCATGATCTTTTATATAGTTTGTATGAAAAACCTTGGAAAACATTTTTTGTTTATGGAATCTATAATAAAAATTTGCTGAAAAGGTGCAAGAAAAATATCCTGTGAGTCTGTGAGTAAGTCTTTGCATGTTGAGGGAGTGTTGAGTTTGGTATATAGAAGAAGTGAGAGAAACTGCAACAGGAAATAGAAACAGTAAAGTCAGCAAAAAATACAACTTTATTGACACAGTCAGTAATCTTAAATATAAAGAGGTAGATGAGTTGGGGGGAAAAAAAGACCACTTTAAAAAAAGTCCAAAGTTGATGAAACCACGTGTGCTGCTTTGACAGACTGCATGCCACTGGTCTACCCTTGGGCTGTCAACTCCTGGCCCACAGGATCACATATCATTAACACAAACAAGACCTTGTCTTCTTTCGCAGGCCGTTCACTTCAGCACAGCCTCAAGCTGTCAGGGAGGCCTCCAGAGGGGGGTTGGAGAGGAGGCTGAACTGGCTCCGGCCGAGGGCCCAGTGTGCAAAGATCCTTGGAGCCAACTGAAGCCTGAGGATTGATATCGTTAGCTACTTGCCCTGACAGCTTCACAGGCAGATTTCTTCCAGGCCGATCCAGAGGGCAGGTTTCCTGGTGACGACTCGGACGTAAACGGCGAGGGGGCCCACCTCTTTTCCCAGGACATTCTCCACGTCGTAACCTGGGAACTGAAACGCACTATATTTACTAATTGTTTCGACCATTTTAGGCATCTTTTTTTACAAAACATCCTAAATGCACATGAAAAAAATACTTTTTTTTAAATCTGCTGATGCTGCAAGAATATTTGAGTGCATTGCAAGGCCCTGACCTTTGCACTCCCGACATTGGTCAGCAGTATTTCTGTTGATCTAAGAATTTATTCTGAGTTCACGAGTTCAGCATTGATGCCTACAATGCAAATAACACTGTATTTGAAAGCTTATGAACAGCTCCACCACCTGCATGTTGTATAGGACATTAATTATAATGTAAAAAACTGCATGCAAACTTAAAAACAATCACTAAATACAGGAGGTGGGTGGAAGATTACATGAGCATTTTGGCAGCAAATTCCTTCAGTGACCGGCATGACTCAGGGATTTTTCTTGTTCAGTCCAGAACATGCTTTATTACCCCGACATGGACAGATGACAGTGCTTTCAGGACATATTGACAGAGGATCAATGCAGCCAGCAGTTCAGACCAGAGTTATGTAACAGTTTGTAAAAGCAAACCTACCTCATTGCCCTCCAGGGCTGCAGTGTTCAGGATCGACATGATCGTCTTTGGCTGCAGCTGTTGGGAGAGATGAAAAGATTCAGAGCCATTAATGGAATTTTAATTATAGTCTTAATGTTGTAAATGAAAAACTGAAAATGCTGCACTGACACATACTGTGCTCTGGTGAGTAACAGACTGATAGAAGGGGCTGAAATATCAGTAGGCTGATAAGACGAACGCTGATAGTTTTATCAGTTTGGCTCACTTCGTTTTCTGATTAAAAAGTTACATGCAGCTTTTACATAATACAAATGCTGTCATGCAGATGCACACACAGAGTGAAGGATTTTATTTATTCAGCCTTATAATGTGCAGGAACGTCCCGGGGAGGATTCAGTGTCTTGCTCAAGGACACTTCAACAGGACTGATGCTTGTTTGTCAAATGTTTTGAACCCACTCTGCAGCTTTTTTGCACTGTCATACTACTGATATTACATTTGTTTCATATTCTCCTTGCTGCTTAAGCTTTTTCTCTAGCTTAAAGTGATAATTCGTTGTTTCGGGAAAAGTACTTGTTCGCTTTCTTGCCAAGAGTTAGATGAGAAGATCAATACCACTCTCAAGCGTAAATGTGAAGCAGCCGGTTAGCTTAGCACAAAGACTGGAAACAGAGGGAAACTGCTAGCCTGGCTCTGTTCAGAGGTAACTAAATCTGCCTAGCAGCACCGCTAAAGCCTGGGAGAAATTGCCAGGGACCCAGCGTAGACTCCAGGAAATTATTGGTCCAAACCAAGGAATAGTCTGACACATAATTTCCCATAAAACAGCAAATCATCGTTTTTACACATCTGCTTTTGTATAGATTAAATAAATGGTATATAACATGCTAACTATTGAGCTTTAGAGGAGCTGGTAGGTGGGGTTTTAATCTTTGGACAGAGCCAGGCTTTCTCTTATGCTAAGCTAACTGGCTGCTGGCTGGATCGTGTCTAAAAGGTAACACGCAAATTGCAAAAAGTCTCGCGAGACTCGCTGCCCGATGTCCGATCTTAGACCTTAACCATTCAAGGTCAATGCTTAGCTTTAAGCATCTTGCAAAAGTTTCCCAAATTGTGGGTTACCTTCTAGACACGACCTGTTGGCTGTAGCTTCATATTTACAGACATGAGAGCGGTATCGAGCTTCTCATCTTACTCGGCAAGAAAGCGAATAAGCGTATTTCCCCAAATGCTAAACTATTTCTATAAATACATGTGAGCTACAGCGTGTAAAATAATACTTGATCAGCCCTAAAGCATTTACATTTTTGAAGCCTGATTCACCATACAGTGGACATCAAAATATTAGTATTGAAATGCAGTCTTGAGGGGATAAATGAGGCAATATCTTATCAAATATGTGCTAATTTGCATACATTTCCAGAACAGAAATCTGAACATTGAATAAAGCCAGGTTCAAAATGATTATTTAATTTTGTTGACATATTAGAGTCAAATGTTTTAACTAGGGCTGTCCATCGATAAAAATATTTAATCACGATTAATTGCATGATTGTCCATGATTAATCGTGATTAATCACACCTCTTTTATCTGTTCAAAATGTACCTTAAAGGGAGATTTGGCAAGTATTTAATACTCTTATCAACATGGGAGCAGGCAAATGCTTGCTTTATGCAAATGTATGTATATATTTATTATTGTAAATCAATTAACAACACAAAACAATGACAGATATTGTCCAGAAATCCTCACAGGTACTGCATTTAGCATAAAAAATATGCTCAAATCCTAACATGTCAAACTGCAGCCCAACAGGCATCAACAGCTGTCAGTGTGTCAGTGTGCTGACTTGACTATGACTTGCCCAAACTGCATGTGATTATCCCAAAGATGTTAAAACGAATTTGCGTCAACGCGTTATTATCACGTTAACTTTGACAGCCCTAATTTTTACAGAGGGAATTTTGGTTTCACCATGAAACTTTAAAAGTTTTCTGAAATGTTATGTTTAAATATGCAAACGAGGCATTATGTAATGCTAACTTTTGGTGAATTTAGGAGAAATCTACAGAAGCAAAAAGACAAAGCAGTAAAATAAACACCTTAATGTGTACATTGGATGTTTTCTTTTCCACTAGTCTGAACGAAGACATGTTATGGAAGCAAAATAGCCTTAAAACCCAATAACACTGTTCTCACCTTGACCTTCAAAGTGCAATTAGTTAACGAAGAACTCAGGAACACTTCCAGTTGAATCCTCGTGTCCGGCTTCTCCACCGACGACTTGCAAGACACACAGTGGAAGTTTTGACTGTGGAAAGAAAACAATAAAAGTTGATTTGCCATGATGTTCGTTTGCATGAACATTAAGCAATTTCGATTAAACTTACGGTCTTTCAGCTAACATCTCTAAGTTGTCACTTCCACAGCGGTTGCAGGCAGGCCAGGAATAAGCAGTGCTCTCATCCACACCAACTATCACCCCTGCAGGCAGATATGAAAGTGTTAAAATCTAACATTAACACAAAAAAACCATCCATGCACAATGTACCTTTCACTTTGGCTTTAATTTACTTTTAAGTTATTTTCACCTGGGGGATGCCAAAAGAAAAAAACATTGACGCCTAAATAGAAAAAAACACTGATAAATGATCTACGTACAGGTTTCAAAGTTTGTGTGTGTTTGTGACAGGGTGTTGGAGATAAACACATCCCCTTTCATTTTTATCTGAGATGGCAGTGATAAACGCAGCAGAGAGCTCCCCGCCTAAACGCCATCTTACTTAACAACCAGCGCTGCTGCTCCACAAACGCAAACACAAGGACGTAAATAAGATACTGAATTTAACACTGATAAATCGCTCTTGTACATTCCGGTCTAGGCCTTTTTCCACTGGTAATTTCCAGAAGATACGATTCGTGCATGAGTCCAAAAGATAATAAGTTTGTTTTATTTTTTTTCAGCCACCTGACCAAACATGTACGGCCAGATGGGCCAGGACCAAGAGCGTTCACAGTTTGATCTTTGCCCTCAACTGTGACACAAAGTCGACAGATGCAGATTATTATCTGATTTAAGCTGTTTTTTAAATTGACATAATTTGAGAGAAAGCAAAGCAATATTTCAGTGCTTTTAAGTGATCCTAGAATCAGTTCTTCTATTTAAAAAAAAAAGTGTTTTCAACATATTTGATGTTAGCAACAGAGATTTAAGGGGTGGGGGGGCAATGCTACATTCCTTCAATCTGTAACTTATTTTCACTACAATTTTGCACCCTCATCTGAAATTTAAATACTTATGGGGAGCAGGCTTGCTGATTTCACTGACAGAATGACATGGGAATTGACATGAATCCAACCAAATTTCATGTGTTTTCATTTCCTAAGGTCCCAAACAATGACTGAGCCTGAGGACGCTGAATAACAAACAGCAGAAAGCGATGCCTTGAAGCCACATCAAGGCCTCTTGCTGAGAGCTGTAAACTTGTGTATGAAAAAAACAAGTGGTTTTCTTCCCCTGAGGAAAACAACACATCGGGAATGTTCTGCAGGAATCACTTGAGATGAGGGCTCAGTGAAAGGGGTGGGGGGTGGGGGGGAAACTGACCTGAGAGAGAGCAGACGGAGTTGGGTGTGATCTCAGGACTCAGGGGATCCAGTCTCACAGGTTGGGGCAGGGTCTTTGCTTGAGGCTCAGACAGCGACTGTGTGAGTGACATCTCAACAACCGACTGCTCCACACACTGGAGAACACCTGGATTTGGAAAATTTAAATATTATTACGAGGGAAATATGCATCAAACTAGAATAGTGATTGTGTTCATCCCCAAACCAGCAGACTAGTTTGGGTGTGGTGGTGGAAGAAGCTCCCTCTGGAACCACAAAAGGTTTCATAAAACCTTTTTCACATATGCAGTAGTACTCCCAAAGACCTGTAACCATACTTTAAAGTGTAAACTCGGTAGAGTTTCCCTTTAAGTTAATGACAGAAGCATTATGTAACAAATTGTACTTAAAGGTATACTATGTAGCACTGTCGGTTGCCGTTTGTAAGCACACATCGTTCAAAGTTGGCCTCTCCTCTCCGGCTAAACGAGCCAGAGGGAGAGAGCAGCGATGGTCAAGTGAGCTAGAGAGTGACTGAAGAGAGGGAGCGGTGTTAGCAAGAACAAAGCAGTGAATCAGAGAAAATATTGTTTCACGGCGGTTACGTTCTAAAGGACAAATAAACAAACCCACACCTGCGCACAACCCCGTGGTGGGAAGGTTTTTGAATGAATGCAGCCGAAGGACACACTTCATCCGAACTCGTCACATACGTCACTTTACGTTTAGGCAACAAAACCACTTAGTTAGGTTTAGGAACAAAATTACATGGTTGGGCTTAAAAGTACTACGTTTGTAAATTGAAAATGAAACTGAATGTTGTTAACACAGGAAACGAACAAACATCTGATAGTAACGTGAAAGTGAAACTTAACACACGGGACATGAACAGCGGTCTCCTGGATGAAAGCCTTGTGTTTGTTGGACCCATCCACCTCCCCTCCTGCCTGCCCTTAGTGTGGCTTTTTCGCTCCACAATCACTCCTGGAGCACTTTCCCTGAAAGATTGATATTGCCATAGATGGGTTTACATTGTAGTTAATGGAAAGCCTGGTGCGTCTCATACAGACGCTAAAGGGTGCCTTGTGCAGCAGCATCACACGCCGATGGCCGTGACAAAGGTATTTGACGCCTTGGGAATGAGAACGGGCTGTTGATCCTGTCGCTGTGACCTGTCTGCTCTGTGCGTGTGTCGAGCTCCGCTCACCGACAGCTGAACACTCTGCACACAGCAGAGGAGACAGACGAAGAGCAGGAACACTGAGGCACATAAAAACACACAGAGATGTAACAATCCGTTGGTTGTTAAATACCGCCGCTTTGTACCATAGACGCTCAGGTGCCTCGGTATCAGACGCCGAGGGGCGTGACAGCGGTGGTATTTGACAACCTGGGAATGAGAACGGGTTGCACACCCTGCACACTGTTATTACACCTGAAGGCTGTTTGCTGACGCCCAGAAACGTGCAGAACACAGCAAAATAGGAAGAAAAGAGAAAACAAAGCTAGAGGGCTGCAGGGTCTCTGTACATACAGACACCACCACACACTTCTAGTGATGATTGAGAGGGATTATTTTTGTATCAGTCTTTACATTAATGTTTTAAGGAAAATGCTGCATATTATACCTTTAACATATAAAAAGTACTCCCTGTGACTGACGTAATATTAAATATGACATTAGCCTGTTAATATTGATGCATTAGTGTGAAAGCAGCATTTTACTCTCTAACTTTGTCACATTTTTCATACATTGTTCCTATAAAAAAATATAAATTTAGCCAATTTAACAATCTAATAATGTGATACATAATAATATATTAGTCACAGGTGACATATCACTGCATGACCACCACTCCTACTTTTGATAAAGCGGATAATACTGCTTTACTTTAACTTAAATTGAACTTTAAATGCAGGACTTTTCCTTGTAATGGAGTATGTTTACATTGTCGTACTACTTCTTCCACCGCTGCAAATAACTAGTAATTATAGCTGTCAGATAAATGTAGTGAAGTAAAAAGTAAAATATGTTCCTCTGAAAGGTATCAAAGTAGAAGTATAAAGTAGCAGAACATGGAAATACTAAAGTACAAGTATCTCTGAATTGTACATGAGTAAATGTACTTGTTGACTTTCCACCGGTGTTAGGGTGACATGTGCACACAGTCCTATAAGATAAAACACCTCATGACATAATGGTTGAATGGCGTGTTAGGTCACAATAAAGCTCTACCATGTTCTCTGACGGCATCTCTGAATGACATGCGACAGACGGCGGGGGAATTTAGTGCTTCGAGGACAGAGGAAGAGAGCACACAGGAAGTGCTCACACACAGGGCCGCCGTTCGCCTGCATGGCCTCTCGGGCTGCTGCTCCTCCTGAAGACTGGGGTCTGTCAGCACCAACCAAACCTCACCCTGGCCTACATCGCTGCTCTGAAACAGAAACACAAAGAACAGAATTACTTAGAAACAGAAATGACCTAGAAAGAATAGGCTTAAAAGGAAGCATTACATAACAAAAGCTTACAAAGCACAAATTAGTTGTCCAAAAAAAATCACCTGAAAACAGCTTTTAAGAGATTGTTCATTCAACAAGCTGCTGGTTACCAGTACAGCAACATTAAAAAGTGTATCTGCGTTTTAGTGGCGTGAGCGTGAGGCAAAGTCCACCACTTTGTACTGAGCTGCTATCTCATCTTGGTCAAAGTTTAAAGGTCTCACCAATCAATGGTAAAGAACGCGCGGGCCTCACACACACACTGTCCAACACACAGCGATATGAGCGCTGCTCTCCACGTCAGAGCTCAATCTTATCAGTTTGTTGGTTCAAATGATCTCAAAGTGATGACTGAAGAGCTCTACAAGACACAGTGTTTATCGTTTTCTTCTTAAGTCTAAGTATTTTTCAGGAAAGAAAAAAAAAAAAGTACCTGCATTTTTCTCTTGTACAGAACAGTGGCAACAAAACTCCAGCGACAGGTTTTAAGCTCACTCTGAAAAAGAAGAAAACAAAAAACATGTTTGAGATCAACCTGCTGAAGATCACAATCTGCAGCAAATTTTAAAAATGTTGTGTGCGTGAGAGAAACCTTTCACCTGCAGTATGTCTCGTAGGGTTTCTTGGGAGGGAGGAAGGTAAAGCGGGGACACAGTTTGCTCATCGGTGGGTTCAACTGAGCTCTCCTGACCACACAGCAGGTAGCAGAAACTTGGAGCTGGACCTGCAGGTCTACTTTCCTACAAAAACAAGACATGTGTGAAAAGCATCTTTATGTTTAAGAAAATATATTGATTCCTAAATTTGAATCTCCTCAGATCTTTGTAGACACACTTTTCTATGTTGGCCCTGAGAGCTCAACACACTGCAACTGAAGAAAACATACAAATGTCTTTTTCTGGTTTTGTTTGTGTTTCTGCATTTGAGGCATGTTCTCTCGTGCTGAATACATGCAGGTTAGGTTAATTGTTGACTCTAAATTGCCCGTAGGTGTGAATGTGAGTGTGAATGGTTGGTCTGTCTCTATGTGTCAGCCCAGCGATGGACTGGCGACCTGTCCAGGGTGTACCCCGCCTTCGCCCAATGTCGGCTGGGATCGGCTCCAGCCACCCCGCGACCCCTAACGGGATAAGCGGTTGCAGATGAGAGATGAGAGAGAGCTTTGTGAATGTCAGTTTTCCCATGTTTTATTTATTTGCAGCATTTCCTTTAAGTGTTGCACATGTGTTGTTGAATGGGTGAAAACATTTTCTTTATTTGTCTTTTGTCTTTTCCATGTGTTGTGTAAGACTCTCAGGGCCACCATACCTTTCACTTGGCTCATCTCTGGATGTGTGCATCAATAGCACATTTCTGTTTTATTGCAAAAGAGGCTGGAAATTAAAAGGTGCCCTGTGGAGTTTTCTTGTAAACAAACAATTAACTGATTGCTCGATTGACGGAAAAATAATCATCAACGATCATTTCATTTCATTATTTAAAGGGACAGTGTGTAGGTTTTGGCGACATCTAGTGGTGTGGTTGCAGATTGCAACCAACTGAGTACCCCTCCGCTCAATCCTCCCTTTCCAGGGCTGAGGTAACGTGAGCCGCCAAGTGAAAAACCGTGGTTTCACCTCGCTCTGAGGCCATTCTTACCATAACAACACTACTTTAGGATCAACGCGAGCAAGATGGCGACTGGCGGTACCACAGTTTTGCACTCTGCGTCTCTCGTTACAACAGTTTCACAAGGGTGTCGGAGAACTAAGGTGGCCTTCAGGTAACGTAACAACGTAAAAGGCTCTCTCTAGAGCCAGTGTTTGGTTTGTCCGTTCTGGGCTACTGTAGAAACATGACGGAGCAACACGGACTCCGGGAAGAGGAGCCGCTCCCTATGTAGACATGAAGGGCTCACTCTAAGCTAACGAAAACACCTTCATTTCTTAGTTTCAGGTGATTCATTTAGCGCTACTGTTCAGTAGTCTGACCGCCTGAGGGTAAAACTGTCTCTGGGGCGAGAGATCCGAGCTCTAATGCTCAGTAGGCGCTTCCGTGAAGGGAGATTAGAGAAAATACTGTATGCTGGATGACTTTCGTCCTGCATGATACAAAGTGCTTTCTTCCTGCAGCGAGTGGTGTAAATGTCCTGTAACTGTGGTAATGGTGATCCAATAATTTTAATGCTGTTTTCACTGTCCTCATCAGGAGTTTATGGTCATATGATGTAATGTTGCCAAACCATACCAGTATGGTTTAATAGATCCCCAAAATTTTACACACTGGCCCTTTAAGTAAAATTTCTTTGGGCAAAAATGCCAAAAAATCTCTAATTCCAGCTTCTAAATTGTGATGATTTGCAACTGAATATCTTCAGGGTCTGGGGTTTTGGTCGAACAAAACAAGCAATTTGACATCATTACTTTGGGCTTCAGGAAATTGTGATGGGCCAAACAATTACTCAATCAGGAAAATAGTCACCAGATGAATTGATCATGAAAATGAAAGAAATATCAAGAAATATTCTTATTTAATTCTTATTTATACAAGGGATGCACCGATACCGGATTGGATATCGGGCCGATACTGATTCAAATAGCTGGATTGGGTATCGGTGGCATTATATTCAATTCTATTTATATATTATCTTTATATACTATATACATTATAGACTGGAATTTTAATTCCTGTTTAAGTTTTAAGCAATAATTTTGATTTAATTGATTTTTTTGCCAAGTTGTTGGTGTACGATTTATTATTTTAATGATAAATAACAATTCGGTAAATTTATATCCATGTATTTATCTGTTACATTTTGTTTTACAAAGATAGGAAAGCAATGTTTAAGTCAAGCCAGATGTTGCCTTACATATAAAAGAATGATGCCAGTCACTTCCAACACAGTGAGGCATACAGGTTATTAATTAAACACCGGTATCGGATCGGTACTCGGTATCGGCCGAGACCCAAAGACCAGGAATCGCTATCAGAATCAGGACTGAAAGAGTCAGATGGGTGCATCCCTAATTTATACTATTCTTTCATTTATATTTAACACAACTAATACTACCTTAATTATTTGCACGCTGCAGTCTTAATGCAAATATTAAATATGTACATATGTCTTATATTGTCATTTCTTCTTCTTCTTCTTACTTATATTTCTCTACATATATTGTTCTATATACTCACAAACTAGATGTATGACTCCTGCTGTGGTAAGAACTTACACTGGACATACTGGGAGTGTTTCCATGATCTTTAAGCGGCATCACTGGGGGCCACAGACTGTCTATCAAGCTGAAAAGCCTGGTGCTCCTGAGAGTGAGACACAAACAAGGAGAAAAAAAAGAGCAAGAAGAGTGGGGGGTGGGGGGATGGGTGAGAAACTGGTGACTTTAGCGGGAAGATAGAAAGCTTTCTCAGCCAGTTTCACTTCCACTGAAACACGAATGTGTTAAGACAGAGCTTGTTTTAACAAATTGTCAGAGAGCATGCTTGGGCTGGCAGAGCACATACACACAAACACTGTTTTTACAAGCAGGTTAGTGAAGACTGAAGGGTGGGAAAACAGTTCACACCCTATGTAAATCACGATATCATTGTGGTGCAAAAATAACAAGGTTTAGAAAAAACACTTAGAAGTGATTTTAACGGGTACATTTAAGACGCTCGATTAGTGACGTTCGTCTTCTTTCACCACAATCTTAATCTGAGTAATGACGGATTGAAATTAGATCGCACTTGATGTGCTTTTGTGACGTTTCATTTCCGCCAGACTGATAACTGGAAGGACGGACTAGGTAGCAACTTAAAGACGCGCCGATCTCTTGATTCATTGTCTCTTTTCTGAGAAGTACCTGTTGAATTCAGGGCTGCCGGTCAATGTTACTTATTCATCCATGTGTGTGTGTGTCTGCTGTCATATCAGCCAGCGGTTAACAACCTGTTAGTCAGCCTGTAATCACAGAGTTTCTTTGTGTGGAACTGGTTCTGCAGCCCATTCAAGTCCAGTGAGGCCTGGCTCAGGGATGAGTAACAACAAGCTAACAGGACTCATTCAACGCACTTTGATTTTGATACTCAGCTAATATACGTCTTCCTCTTTTGTTACGAGGTGAGATGTTGATAAGTTGTTTCAAGTACGACTTTTCAGTTTCTTTTCAGCAGGCGGCATGCCTCCAAGAATAAGCAGCTTTCCTGTGAAAATAGCTCCTTACCATAAGGACAATATTGACAGGACACACTGCTCACACAGGTGCCAGGGCGGCCTCTGATTGTTTGTTTAGAAACCACACACCCCTCAAAGTCTAATATTGTTAAAGTTCGACATCTTGGGAATTACGGTTATTCACTTTTTTTTTTTTTTGCCAGTAGTTAGATGAGAAGATAGATAGCACTCTGATTCCTGCGGGGTAAATACGAAACTTGAGCTGATCTTAAAATAAAAACAGCTCGTCTGGCTCTGTCCAAAGCAAGGTTGTAATAGTTTTGAATTTTCAATTTCATTTTAGTTTGAGTTAGTTTTCAGAGTGTGTTTGCTAGTTTTAGTTTAGTTTCAGTTTTTCAGAAAGGTTTAGTTTTAGTTTTGATATGTTTAGTTGTACAGTACTTTTAGTCTGTTTTTGCTTTATGATGTCTCAGAAGTATGTAGCTACATATACACACAAAATACATGGTTGGAGAACTGCGTGGCCATAATGTTTAAAGGCCCTGACACACCAAGCCGACGTTCGGCCGTCGGTGAGTGTCTGTCAGCCTAGTTTTTTTCGGTGTGTCCCGCATCGCCGGCTCTAGTCTGACCGTGTCGCAGATTCAGCCAATACAGCATGTTGAATCGGCGGTGCCGCACGTCGGTGAGAGAATTCACTCTGATTGGTGGTTCAGCTTAATCGAATCAGTGCGAGAGAAGAGGAACGGAAGTGAGGAAATCAAACCAACAAGTAAAGTCAAGAGGAAAAACACAGAGCAGGACTCTTCTCATTTTTCATCTTCATCTCATCTGATCATTTCAATATACAGATATTTTCACGATACGATCATCTGGAATGAAGCTAAATGGTGAGTGAGGGTGGTGTGAAAATGGTCGGCAAAAGCTGCTTTATTTCATTTCCCTATCACAACAAGGGCTTGTATATCCGCTTGTATGTTCCGGTGTTCACGAGGCAACTTAACAGGCGGCCTTTCGTCGCCGCTGGTTCTTTGATGTTGGTTTGGTGTGTCTGGGCCTTAATGTTTGATCTTCAAGCTCCTTTGCTAAAGCAATTTCAGCATATCGCCATCTCCCGGAAGGTCAAATCCGTTCAATTTCTGTGGTCCAATGTCACAAGCGTGGACGTAAATTCATGCTGTTGTTGTTTTCGTTGGTGACATATTATTAAAGCTAAAAAACTAAAACTGAAATGAATTTACATACATTTATATTTTATTTTTAAAAACATTGTCAAAAACATCGAAGTATCGGGTACCAGCTGCGCTTTCTGCTCTCTATTGTCTCCGTCAGCGAGTTGACACACACACACACACCGCTATTTATCTTTTAATAAAAATCTAAAATTTGATGCCATCAATGTTGTGTCAAATGTTCCATGCGGTATCGAAATTGGTATAGATATTTTTCAAGGTATTGTATTAAAGTTAGAAATGCCAGTATCTTGACAACACTAATTTCTTAAAGAATATAGTTATTATTGAGCTTTAGTTCACAAAAAAAAGTTTCACTGCCTATTTTCATTTTAACCCTGGTCCAAAGGAAACAAAATCTGCCAGTCAGACAAAAACCAAAGAGTCAAACGCAGAGTTGTGGTGTAATGGGGGGGGGTTATATATCCTAGACTATTTCCTGGCTTTACCCAAGGCCTTTGGAAAGAAGGCTGTGTCACGCATCATCAACGCGTCATATCTTTCGGTGTATAACACATGCGCAGTAAAATCTGGTCTGCCCTCGCCGAAACTGAGCCAATCGCAACGCACGACCGCAGCTTCAGTTACATTGCGCATGCGTTATACCCCGTACCCCAAGGCCCGTGACCTAGCCTCCTTTCCTTTACCTTAGGACAGAGCCAGGATAGCCGTTTCCTCTGCTTCCATTCTTCATGCTAAGCTAAGCTAACGGTTTCCTGGCTGTAGCTTCATGTTTAAGTTGAGTGCTATCAATCTTCTCATCTACCGCAAGGCAAAAAAAGCAAATAAACATATATTCCCAAAAATGTCAAGCTATTCCTATAAGGTATAGATTGTGATATGCTTAGAAGGCCTATATTTACTGGTTCTGAGTAACTGGGGAAAAAAAATGAATGCCTGATTTATCCCAACCAGGCCCACGTGCTTTTCCACTTGTAAGATGGCCCCATGTGTGAGCAGTGGAGATAGCCCATCCATCACAGTCTGACCACAGAAAACCTCAAGAGACATTATAGGCTGCGGCGGCATTGAAAATACCAAAGATGTAAACATACCCCCAGCCGGTCTCTAAATGTTCTCATGTCACTTCTTCTAACTGCTTCTAATCTGGGACCCTGACTATGGAAACTCACAAGGGACACAGAGCGTGCTGTGCACCTCGGTATCACTTTACATGTAAACACAGTCGCACTGCCGGCAGGACGGAGTAATCAGGTTCATATGAGCTGCAAAAATTAAATCCTCATTGTATTGCAAATGTGGGTTGTTAATGTTTCAGACGGGCATTCAAGCGTAAAAGTGAGGAATTTGCTGTTTAAAACACTGGAGATTCAATCATTAGACACTAAAGCCAATGTGTGATGATTCCAGATGTCTAATAACCTCACATATGGTAGAAATCCTTATCACAGATTGGTATTGGTCACAGTTTGACCCATGACTGGGCTGAAATTCAGGTGAAAAGCTACCCGGTACAGTGTGTGGGTCTCACCTTTCTCGAGTGACCCGCTGCACCACTTTAACACCTCTCAGCACGCAGGTCCTCCCCTGCCACGTGGTGCAGTACTGCTGGAGGTCGTCCTTGCAGGGCAGAAGCTGGAGCTGGACCACGCTGAACATCCCGTAGCTGTCCTGGACAAGCACACAGAGCCTGGGAAAAACAAAAAAGACAAAATCAGACTGGTTTGAAACACTGATTTCAATCTTAATACTTCAAGTGTCTTGTGGTGTGGACAGACTCATGGTACATGTCCCCAGTCTCCGTCCTTTCCATGTTTCCCATTAATTGTCTATGTAAGTAGCCGTGCAATGCATTCTGGTAGTGTGGCGGCGCGATTCGAGAGACGGGGCGTCGCGTTGGCCGCTCCTCATTTGCATAAAGTTCAGGTCTAGGCTACTTTATGCAGATAAAGGGGTCGTCCAGCGCGACTCGCCGCATCTGGAAACTCCCGAGAAACTTTTAAACTAAGCCTTTTCGATCCAAAATAAAGACAGATTCAGCAGCTGCATGGCTTATTTCTCGCATAACATGTTTTCAGAAACACATTTCGGTGAACTATTTTTGTGATATAAGAGATGAACATTTCCAAACGAGCTGCGATGTTGGTTCCAGTTTGAAAGCTGAGAGCAGCAGCCCACGAGGGAAAACATTTGTCCAATCAGGTGGCGAGAAGCCTTATGTCTGGTGGTAGCCTATCAAGCGTCCAATACTGGGAAGTGAGGCGATCCCTCGTGATAAAAAACGCCGTCATTCCTCGTGACGGCGCACAATACAAACAAAACTGAAATGCACTTGTAAAAACATTGCTCCTTAGCGCTGCTAGTGGTGAAAAACTCCATGTGGTACGTTTAAATTCACATACCTTGATTTTCCAAAAAGAGTAAATAAGATTAAAAGGGTTTTCATCTGAATCTTACGTTGTCGTAAATCCAAAAGTGGGATTACTTTAATTATGCAAACATGAAAGAGAGAAAATTTGCACACTGAGTATTGCCCAAAGAATTTAATAAAGCAACGTTTTGACCTTCAAGGTCTTTGTCAGTTCCTGAAGTTCAAAAAATTGTCCCTTTTATCTTTTAAGCCAACATGAATGAGGAGTCCTAAAAGTTCTCAGAATAATTGAAAATATCATCGTTACCAAGTTAACACAATAATAATATATATTTTTTTTAATCAGATAATCCGATACTTTCTTCGTTGTTTATACAATTAAGCATTTATAGGAATGAAACCCCACTGCTCCCAGTGACACACTAACAATACACAGTGCAGGCTCAGTACAGACGTTTGGAAGCGTTACTGCTGCTGGTGGCCGGTTTGACAGGCTGCTGCTGACAGAAAAGACCTTTGGCCCACAGAGTTGTGAGGCAGTGAGCTGCAGTGTGTTCCTGCACTCTGCTGCTCCCAGTGAGCGAGCAACTGGAACTACGATATGCTCCAGTATCTCAGCCAGTCAAGCCCAGACACAGCCCTGTACCAACCCTGAGAGTAAACAGTAGAGTTCATATCCCCTGGTTAGACAAGCAACGGCCAGGGAAGAAGTGTAGGAGGAGGAGGAGGAGGAGGAGGAAGAAAAAAAACAGGGAAGAGGGAGGACTGTCAGCGTGCCCGTCATGCATGTGCATGCATGCGCACGTCCTAGACATTGGGAAAGTTTAGAGACAGTTTTCAACCACCTGATTAGGCCTATAAACGTCTTCTGTTGGTAAACATGAGGTCTGTCTGTGTTTGTTTTTCAGAGACCTGGAAATAGATATCTCAATAACATTCCTGACATGACTTCTGGTGGTGCACGCCAATGTTTTCACCAAGATTATTTTCAGTTGTTTGCTATATTCACAATCCAAAATCAGACCTGAAGTACATCTCATTAGAAACAACAAGGTCAGCTGAACATAAAAATAATGAGACAAATAATGTTTTTCTGTAGGTTTTATGCTTATGGAGCTGCTGTAATAATGAGTGCATAGAGTAAAGTATAGACTCCAGCCCATGGATGGTATTTATCACTTTAAATCACTTATTGACATGTGTTTTGACACTTAGTCATATCTGACAAGAATATGCCTCATGGGAAAAAAGCAATTCCTGAACACTCACTCTTTCCATTCTTTCAAAACACCAAAATAACATTTACTACTGTCCTACGATGAACCCTGTCATGATTGATTGATCTGTCTTTTGATTTATTGTTTAGTCTGTAAAAACATCAAAGAGAAAAATGCTTGTTTGCATAAAAGTTTTCAAACCGCTTCACCAACCAACAGCCCAAAACAGAAAATATGTAGAGTGATGAGAAACAGATAAAAGCAGCAAATCTTCACTTCTGAGTGGCGGGAACGAGAAAATGTTCAGCATTTTTACTTGATAAAGGTTATCTTTATTTATTATTTATTTTATTTGTTTTAGGGCCGTCAGTCGATTGAAATATTGAATCACTATTAATCGCATGACTGTCCATGATTAATCGCAAATATGCTTTCTTTATGCAAATATATGTATATATTTATTACTGGATATCAGTTAACAACACAAAATAATGACAAATATTGTCCAGAAACCCTCACAGGTACTGCATTTAGCATAAAAAATATGCTCAAATCATAACATGGCAAACTCAAGCCCAACAGACAACAACAGCTGTCAGTGTGTCAGTGTGCTGACTTGACTATGACTTGCCCCAAACTGCATGTGATTATCATAAAGTGGGCATGTCTGTAAAGGGGAGACTCGTGGGTACCCATAGAACCCATTTACATTCACATATGTTGAGGTCAGAGGTCAAGGGACCCCTTTGAAAATGGCAATGCCAGTTTTTCCTCGCCAAAATTTAGCTTAGGTTTGGAGCGTTATTTAACCTCCTTCCCGACAAGCTAGTGTGACATATGGCATAGCTTCAAAAACTGAGCCCGCTACAACCGAAAAATCGCAAGTTGCGTTAATGCGTTAGAGAAATTAGTGGCGTTAAAACGTATTTGCGTTAACACGTTATTATCACGTTAACTTTGACAGCCCTAATATCAATAAAAAATAAATAAAATGCTGTTACCTACTGTGTTCTGTAGGTAATTCTTATGTGTAAAGGAGTTTACAACATTTTATAAAATTGTAACAGGCTAAATCAATAAATAAATCAATATGAAATTGCTTTCAATATGAATACAGCAACTAGAGTCACATTTGATGGGAATATATATTTACACTTTCACTTTTAGTGGAGCTTGTCTGAACTTGTAAAAACTTCACATGAAATCTGATATGATACTTGACAGATAGAACAGAAAAGAGCGATGAGAGACTTAGTGGTACCAGCTTGAACATAAACAACCACCTCCCCCTTTCAGTCCCTCCTTTTAGCCGTTTACAGCCTGACTTCCTCAAACAGCGACCCCTCGCTCCCATAAAAGCCCTCTGCCATTGGCCGGTTTCAGTCGCGGGCTGTCTTTAGGAATTTGTTATTGTGAGCGATCACAGAATTCTGAGCAACTCAGGTTTTCTTCCAGGAACTACGATCCACTGAGCCTGTGCAAACACACACACACGCACACACACACACACACACACACACACACACACACACACACACACACACACACACACACACACACACACAGTCACACTGTGTACGCATGCACTTGCACATTACTTGGCAACGCACAAGTAAGAAAGTGACCCACACATTAAGAATACAGCAGAGGGGCCTCATTGGTGGGGGGCGGACAGGCGGGATTCCTTCCTATGTGTTGTCCACCAATGGGTGTAGGCAGAGTGATAAACACGGTTGTAACAGGATCCTCACAGCACATTGTGTTCCTTCTCCACAGAGAGAGAGAGAAAAAAAAACAACTAGCCTCTCCTCACTTCCTGCAAACAGTTAATCTTCTTGTTTATTCTATTCTGAATTTACGGGAACTTAACATCTTCTTCAGGCGTAAATATCATACTGGCCTCCCTCCCATGTGTGTGTGTTAACATGGAGGCTAAACAACAAAAGGATCAAATAAGCATGCTGACCAGGGGAGTGAGTCATAGAGGCTGGGGACACAACATGAGAGGTACAAACTGTCCTCGTCTTTATAGAGAATGGGGCAAGTGGGCTGCGAAGTAAACTACCCTGCCCTCTGCAGAGCAGACGCGCATCCTGGAAAAGTACTATAAGCAACACAATGTCCCCAGAAGTTGTTATTCAAAACAAAACCTCTAATAAAGTGGCATAAACGAGTTTGTACACCCGTAAACCTCATTGTATTTTAGAAAAACACATGAAGGATTTAAAATTAAAAATACAACTTTCCACTTTAAATCCATCAAAACAAGCAGGTAGGGTCAACCACATATTTTGAACTTAGACCCTCGTGATCGTCTCCTATCCTCCATCCTTTCACTCCCAAAAGAGCCTGTTGAATCTGGTTGAGTTGGAGAGAAGCGGGAGGGAAGAGCGGGAGTGTTTCCGGTCAGAGGGCGGCGTTTGTTTACCAGCCGCAGAAGCAGCATGGCAGGAGCAGGTGTCATATTACAACCGACCCTCATTAAGTCAGTTAGCCTGTCAGCTGACCGGGGCTCTCCCTCCGCCACAGAGTGCCCCCTCGGGCCGCTCCACTCAGAGGAACCAAAGCTTTTCTTTTATTACTCAGCAGAGAGCTAAAACAACAAGCCTGGGGAGGGCCAGGCAACTAAAGGTCATGCTAGCTGGATTTGCTTCAAGTAGAACAGTCACTGATTCATTAACCATAACAAGAGCACTCGAGCAAACCTCCAAGTCATTTCAATAACACGGAAAGCTTTGAAGAGCTCGCACTGCAAGCCTTTTAACAAGAGTCAACAACTGTCGTTTTGTAGAGACATGGACTTGTTTTATAGTTATATTTCAGCTGCGACCGGCAGCTCTTTAGCTCACTCTGTCGGTCCGTCCACAAAAGTTTCCCCACCCTTTGGTAATCACTTCCGCCTTAGTAGGCTGAAATCTGGCATGGATGTGAAGTGTGTGGGTGTGAAGGTGCGTTTGTGGTCACGCCAATTGGCAAAAAGGGGGTGTGGCAGTGAGAGTGGAAGTGAGAGTAGTTGGCAGAGCTATGAAGCCCGGGAAGGGACATGGAGGGGGTGAAATATAAGGTAAAAAAAAATGTATAGAAATGTTAAGAACATTTTTTACCTACCTGGTAGGAAGGATACCTGAACATGCGGTATCGGCCGTCACCGTGTAGCGATCCGATACCAGCGTGATAAAAAAATATATATAGTTGTTATTATTACTATTAATTTACAGCTTGATGGAATTTCCACTGTGAAATATTGCCAAATGGCTGACATTTTCTTCACTCCGACTACCGTAACACTCTCCACAAGCACCACACTGTTTTTGTTTGCTATCGTCACGTGACAAACTACCTGCAATCAGTTCTTCTTCGCTGCTCTAAAAGAGTAGTTGCCAGTGGCAGCCATGATACATCTATAGGGCGACAGCACCAAGCCCCCATGAAGAGCGCCGGGCTATGAAGCAAATTTTCATAGTGGCCAAACGGTGGAATTACAACTTCTGTGTCTGTCACGTGATGCCATTGGGCCCAAAAATACTTTTTCCCATAGACTTACATTGGGAGAGACGTCTGTATTTTTTTTTCAGGTGAATCAACCTCCCAGTACGAACACTAGAAAAGCCCTTATTTAAATCAGTAGGTCCTAAAAGTTGTAAAATTCACTAATAGCCGAATCCAAAGTTATTTCCCTTCCTCTGTTCACGTGAATGAGACCCAGACCGCGGCTGGAGCGAGGGTTCAGAGGCGGAGTTAAAGGAAACGCTACTGCGCCTGCTGTATGAGCCCAATGGACGCGGAAGATCGCTGGGTACTTTATCACTCGGTAGTCGAGCCATTTTGGCTTCATGCGCCACTGAGCGACTCTCGTAGGAATGAACAAGAGACCCCCTCCAACGCTGTATACAGTTCTCTTTATACATCCATTGGACAGCACAGTGAGGGCTACTGTTTTGTAGCGGCAAAGAAGAATTGATTTCTGGTTATGGATCGGTGCATAGACTGGCATACTCGTCGATACCTAATCCCGAGATCTCGTTATAGTTTTGCGAGATCTCACAAAAAACATGTTTTGCACACTCAGTTGGACTGTGGGGGCGTCTCTCCATGCGCGCCTTCTATTTTGGTTCATGTATATGCAGCAGCGTATATGGTAGATGATTTTCCATCAGTTACTGGGCCTAAAATAACGATGATTTGGTGAAACTGTTTATATCGGACTGACGTGATTTTATAATGTGTTTCACGGCTAAAACATGAGATGCTACTTGTGCTAAAAAAGAAAGTTGGAAATGAGGCTATGAGGCGCCATGGTAACCAGACGTCTCCATACAAAATAGCAGATTTTGAAGTTATAACCGCCCAGTCTGATGTGTGTAGAGGTCTGTATAGTTACACTGTAGCAGCCTGGTGACGTTTTCAGGTGATTTAATGAAGGTAAACACAGTGAACGCCCGTACGTAATGGTGCTGCCATTAGGCTGTAGATTTATCAACATATCAGTCCTGCTGCCTTCAGATGCTGCAGGGATTTCATGAACTAAAGGAGCTTTTCATACAGTAGCCAATAAAGCACTACTGTTATAATCATCCACATTCATTCATAGATCAATGCAGACCGGTTTACTGACTCTCCTGCTTTAACCACAGTGTTTAATTGAAATAAATGATTTCAAACATTTATCTGTTGCAGCATGACTTAATGTCTTTATAATTGAGACCAATCTTAAAGAATCATTCAATGAACCTCTCCCACATGTGTGTGTGTGTGTGTGTGCGCTCCACTGTTGTGGTTGTTTTCCATAGTGCCAAACTGACCCGGAAGTACAAGTAATTATTATTATTATAATTAAATTATAATTACTCTTCGATTTTTTTCCCCCTCCGTGTCCCTTCGCGGGCTCCTTATATAACGAAAGGGTGCCTAACTTCTAAACAGATTCACGTACAATGGCCAAACTCATAAACCATTTCTCGTAGACTCTTGTAGGAGGCATCATTGCACTCAACAGAGTTCCTTTTTCCTTTTGCCATGGAGGTCAAGTGTTTGTGAGGTTGTGTGTGTGTGTGTGTATGTGTGTGTTTGTGTAAATGCATGCGCATATGTGGTTATATGCGGAATTGCGAATTCGCACTTGTTATTAAAATAAGACTGGGGATTTTTAAAGCTGCAGTAATCAATATTTATTGTATCAACAATGGGACCACATGTGATGTGAAATTGGTTACCTGTAGTGACAAACCCACAGAGGATCAACACTTAGGACTCTGCAGCGTTTTAGTGCCTTTCAGCTAACTGTTGTTTTGGTTTTACAGCCCTCACAACTTCGCTACAGCAACAAACGGCAAACGGACGAAGTTAGCGACTAGCTGGTGAACATAGTTTAGCATGTACAAGCTACAGAGCCTTCAGGAGTTGGTGGAGACCAAAACAGAGCTTAAAGAGAGTGAGTTTTGACTTACATTCACCAGGTGAACAAAACACGACTCAAATTGAATACTAATGTGGCTTTGTGTCTTTTTCTTGATTAACCGCTTAATCGTTTTGTCAAAAATGTCAGAAAAAATTGTGAAAAATGATCACTATTTTTTCCCAATGCCCAAGGTGGTATCTTCAGATGTCTTGTTGTGTCTGACCAACAGTCAATACCTCAAACATATTCAGTTTACTGTCATGTATGACAAAGAAAAGCCTAAAATCCTCACATTTGAGAGGCTGGAACCAGCATTTGTTTCACATTTTTTCTTAGAAAATTACTATAATGAGTATTTGATTATGAAATTAGGTCACAGTTAATTTTCTGAAGATCTACTAATCGTTTCAAGCGCTATAATTCATATTTTGTGGGGCGTTTTATGTATGGGCTCCACCTTCAGACTCAAAGCTAAAACAAATCTCAACCCATTCCACACAGCTGTACATTTATCCTAATGCTGGGACTGAGAGGCATGACATTTTTACACCCGTATGAAATACACTTGTGGTTTTCTTTAAGAACATTAAGGTAATAAAAGCTGTTGAAAACCTGTTCCACCCAGCAGAGTACGAGTGGGCACCAATTCAACTCTGGCTTGCTGGTGCACGAGATTCTGAAAACATCATGCTGTCTTTCCCGAGAATTGGCCAGAATTGTTCGCAGAGCGGCTGGATTCAATTAGAAATGTTTGTGTCCTTTGTCAAGCAATGCCATATGGCTGGAGACAGTGTGAGCACTTTGTGGGGCCCGCTGCGCTGTGAACAATAGCTCGACCACTTAAACACACTGTGCCACCAAGGAGAAGCATGCAAGGCCCGAGACCAAGGAAACCAGCATGCATTTACAAAAAGAGTAATTCATATTGTGGGAGAGAAGCGTACACAGAAGATAAAATCTCTTTTGGCATCAAGTGACAAACCAAAGGCCTCACTGGGCCGCCAATTATCAGCCGGTCCAACAATACCTGGTTTTGCCTTTTTCTGCAGGAGGAGGAGCTGAGGGAGGTCTGGTGGGAAGTCTGGACTTGAGGATGGACACAGGAGAGCAGTCTGGCACAGGGATGGAGTAAACTCTCTGGACCACCACCTCAACGTCCTGCCCCACAGAGCCAGCCTGGCCCAGCCCCTCGATAGCTTCCAGGAGAGAAAGGCAGCGTCTTGTTAAAACTCCTGAACCTCCAAAACCGCACAGAGCATCGGAGGCAGCAACCTGAAGGGACGACAGAGAGGAAAGTGAGACTAATGATACTAATTAATGTAAGTGTCAGTCAAGTAATCAATTAGTTGATTGGCAGGAAGTTGATCTGCAAGTATTTTGATAAGAGTAATTTCAGCTTCTCAAATATGAATAATTGTTGGGTTTCTTATTCAGTTTAATAAAAGACTTTCTCTGAGTTTTGGACAGAGACTATTTATTATTCTTCGTGTAAAAGAATATTGTGAAGTCAAAGCAATGAACCCTGTGGCAAAACATGTTGCTGATTTAATATGCAATTATGAAGAATATTGACAAAAGCTTCCTGATGTGTGATAGTTAAATGTTGGTTAAATTACAGTTTGTTTGATGTCTTAAATGACCTATAACCTACTAAATACAGTACATTTAAAAGGGCGGGTCCATCTGCGTTATTTTACTTTTATTCCCAAATGGAAACAGACACTCAAACTGCAAAAAAAGCAGTGACGTAGGTTATTAAAGTAAGCTAATCAATGTGGTTATGAGTCATGTGAACGCTAGCAGTAGCTGAGTCAAAGTTAGCTGTGCTAGTTTTGGAAATAACTGAAAGGGTTGGTTCATATTTTTTGAAGTGGGGTTGTATGTTCCAGTTCTGTGAGGTAAAATTACTGTTTTTGTGAATGTAGACTGGTGGCTTTGAAGGGAGCGACGTAACTGCTTCAGTTTCCCGTCGGAAAGGGCTGTCTGATGGCGAGGTGAAGCGGCTGTGGACGGGAGCAGCAGAAAAACGTATTTACGTATTTAAGCCAGTGTACGCTATATTTCAAATATTTTCACTGCTTTACATTGCCATCAGACAGCCCTTTCTGACAGGGGCCGCTATATCCCTCTCTTCAAAGCCACCAGACTCTGTTGGCAAATTCAGTCATTTTACCTCGCAGCACACAGGAGTTGCTGGTCTACCGGTGCATCCGTAGGTTAGTTTGTTTGTGTTATTGTGTGACTTTTGGGTCCGAATTACCGTGGCATCCATAACGGTACATAGCTTAGCTTCTGTGCCGGTACTCCTGTCTGCTTCTCCAAACTGGGAGCATGCCAACGGCCTTCTAAGTTACAGTAGGTAATACACACTGAATGTATAAGGATATATATACACTGTATATATATCATCATGCAGAAACCTACGTCAGGTCACGTGGGAAAACGTTTTTAGAAGGCCTTAGGAAAATAGCATTTTGACGCTAAAACATACATACTTTGACCAGAATTTGAATGTTGGGATTTGAATACATAAGGAGCACTGGGAAGCTACAGAATTACCTGAAAAAAAGGCACGTGATTCTAATGATATCGGAGCATACGTACTTGTTTGGCATCGATCTCCGCTGTCGTCCTGCTTTCCTCCAGTAATCCAAATATCTTACACAAAGAATACGGGTTGCACTTTTCTGCCGAGAGCAGGTTTCTAGGAACGGACATGCCGGCTGGTTTGGTAGCAGAGTAGACTTTCTGGCTGAAGTGTGTGTTCAGGATAACATCACAGCTGAAGCCCTCAATAGAAAGACTTTGCCTGCAATGACAGAAAGTTAATTAGTTTTAGATTTAATTGTTTCCTTGTTGTTATTGTTGTTGTTGTTGTTGCATGACTCTGCACTTTCCTATTGAGTTTGAGACATTGAATTCACCATGACATTAAACTTATTGAAGGCGTTGGGCAATGAACAGTTTGCGTTATGATTCTGTTGATAACAGATGGAAAGACTCACATATTTACAGTACATACGGAGTACATTATTGCACAAACGTAAGGGGGCTGAGAGCTCGAGACTGTTTGAATGTCAAACACAGATAAGGTACCAACCACCTCCTCCACAGGTCTCTTCACTAGGTACCACCAAGCACAGAGTACAAGTTCAAAAAACCTCCTCTGAGAAAAGTGAATATACACAACGGATGCATTTGTCGTCTTTTACTGAGGTAAAAGATGCATTTTCCATGTAAGTGAGGTCCTTGAAAGGCTGCACCTCGCAGCGCTGCACAGCTTGATTAAAACACTTTCCAAATGTGACATCATGCGTGGAAAAACTCAACACCCGTCAAAATCAAACAGGCTGAGAGTTCGCTGATGAAAAACACCAAATCAAAAGCTGCGTATGTGTGACCTGAAGTGCTCTCGTGTTTAATTTGACCCATTTTCAAGCGTTTACCAGCTTTGATTTCACTCATCTGTGTGTGCCAAGAAGGAGAGGATGAATAAAATGTAATTAAAACATTTCCGGTCAAGTGTTTTCACTCATCATGGTAAATGACACACACACACCTGAGTGGCACTAAGCCTGAGAATAAAACAACCTGAATGACAGATAATTATATGGCTCGTTGTTAGGGGTAAGTTTGATTTACGACCTAATTTCTTCCATATGTGACACGGATAATAGTGTGATGATGATGGCTTATCGCTGACTCAAAGCCAAGATCACTGTGTGACTGGAACCGGCCGAACATGTCGCAGCTCGTCCAGTTGAACCAGAGAAATTAAAGCACACAGATAAAGCGGAAAAACATATTTGTCTGGATGTAATTATCATATACACTCAGTTGACAGTTTGATGTTTGAAACTAAATGCAGTCTAATAATCTTTGAGAAGGTCATAAAGTTCTGTTCTTCAGTCTTTATTTAGGAGTTTATGGTTATTTTAGCTGCTGTAGTTTGTCATTCTGTTGAATTGTAATGCATTAGACAGAGAGGTGTTTCTAATATTTAGTCTATCCTTGTTGATATAAATGGGTTAAAGTAAATACTGTGTCCTTTTAGAAATCAAAACAGAGCATTATTCATAATAATGAGCTACAGGAATTATTATACATTCGCAGCACACAGTGTAGAAAAAGGGTGGACACAATTACACAAGCATCTGTACAGCCTCCTAGTAGAGTTAAATCAGGCTTTAAGTTTTTTGCAGGCTTTTGTCCTTGACTGCATTTAACTGTACGTACATTTTCATGGCACTGTTTTCATCCCTTCATCCAAACTTGCAGTCGAGCAAGACTAGTGTAACTACCTATAAAGCAAGGAATCTCTGTCTGTCTGTATGTATGTGTGTATGTGTGTGTGTGTGTGTGTGTGTGTGTGTGTGTGTGTGTCCTTCGCATATCTGGAGAACCGTTCATCCGATCTACTTCACACTTGGGGGGTGTATTGCTGGGGGGCCCAAGGACGTGCAGTGTTGAATGTGGACATGCAATACGTTCAATATTAATAAGCGTTGAATAAACAAGCGAAAGGGGCTCTGTGCAGCAGCGGGTGCGGGGCTTCAGGGCTCTGCGGACTGAGTAGAGGATGTCGTCCACAGCGGGCCTTTATAGGCTACAGCTCATTGACTGCAGCTCACTTTTGCTGCTGGATGCTGGATATACTAACGTTACAATCTAGCGTTACTCTTCTTCACTTCCCTTGAGTCAACGAGCGATGAGCGGTTCTCAACAACGCTGCAAGCAGCAATACCGGGAGCCATACCATCGGCCCGTTCCGAAACGAGCACGCGCTACGAACGGCCACACCTCAAACGAGCACTACAATGGTGCATGCATTGGTATGCATTCGCCATATCCAGTACATACTGTATGCTTTACTATGCAGGTGCAGACACTTGGATGACTCATCCATTAGTCACTCAACTGAAAATTAATCTGCTGATACTCTGACTGTCTATTATTTTAGTCTTTATCAAGTGAACATATCTAAGGTTTGCTGGTTACACTTCTAAAGTCTTCTAGTCTTTCTATAAATCATATGAAAAAACAACAACTCAGAGTCAGACTAAGCATGCATACTTATTTTCAACATTTTTAAAATAATTACTTGAAAATGGTACTAAATAATACAAACCATCATTATTTTGTTTATACAAATAACATTACATTACAGATAAAGTATATTTAATAAAGTACTGTTTTAAGTACAATTTTGATCTTGGGTTAAGGCTTTATTAATCTTATTTTTCTATTTTTATTGCCACTTCTTCTTCATTTTGCAAAACAAATTCCTTGTACACATGTACCTGTTGACTCTGCATGAGCACTTATGCTTTTGGTACGGCTCTTATCAGCCAAACATCTGGGCGAATATCAGTTAATCATTGAGAGCCATAGAGTATTGTTAGTAGAGCAGAACGTACTGTTCGCGAGAACAGGTACAACAACCGCACAGGAAGTGTGACCCCATTGTGAACAGGTGAGTGGGCAGCTGCTGTCATCATCTGACAGGTAGCCGAGTTAAGGAGCGGCCCCGGCTGCTAACGTCACAGATCGTAAGTGAATAATCCCTGCAGGTATTTCCGCTCAGGCCTCGGCCCACTCACAACAAGGCGTGGGAGGTGGGAGGAGCGGACCTACTCACTGCAGGAATTGTGGAGGAGTTTAACCCCTAGTGAGTGTCACACAGGAAGCTGATAAGAGGAATTTTACCAGACACACGGATGCTCTGCTTTCCGTGTTTTTCCACTTCAGCCTGTCCCTGTCGCTGTACAAGTTAGACAAATGAATCAGCGAATATTAAGCTCGTCTTCAACTCGACTGTCTTGTTTTGATTTAGGGACTTTTTACTGAGTTAGAATGTTGATTGATTTAAAATGCTGTAACTGCTTAAAGTAATTTACACAAGAAAAGAGGATTTAAGGATGCTGGTTTAAAGGAGAAACAATTCTTTGAAAGAGTAAATGGGAGCATTTGGTGGGGGCTCTACTCTATCTTGTGATTTCAGGAATAGAATACAACAGGGAAGGAGAGGTGCTAAAGCCAGAGATACTTTCAAACCGCCATGTGTTTTCAATCTCACTCCTTTGGCTCCCTCCACTCGCTGCTCCCAAATGCTCCAGAAAATAATCCCACTGTGTTTTTTCCCCGGCTTGCTGGAAATGACCTAACTACTGCCAGGAAGAGGAATGTGAAGCATTCCCTGGAGCTGTTCGTGACGTCAGAGCGCTGAGGAGGCCCCCGCGCTTCCGCCAGCCTGGATATTCCAGAGTACACTCAAACCTAAACTCCCAACAGCTGGAGTCAACTGCTGCCTCGCTCCAACTCCAAAACAATCCCCAAAACACACACATACACACACACACACACACACACACGCACGCACACACACGCCCCCCCTCCTAGCCTCTCCGCCCTCACATCTGGACCTTTGCTGCTTACTATTGTGAGCTGAGGACAGTACGTTTTCATACATAAAACCCAAAAGAATTATGATTTCTACAGAATTACTATTAAACTTCCCCCCCCCCAATGTTTAACATACATTGTCAAGTTGTATTCTGTCAATCAGTATGCCTCCTCAGCATTAATCCATGACATCCTGTTACTCTTTGTCCTGCACACAGTGATTCAGTCTTGTATTGTGTAACTATGTGTTTTCTGTGTAGTTTTTGATCTAAGAGATGGTGACGTTAAAAATCTAAAACAGGGAAGTGCAAGAAAAAAACTGACTGTTCTGGATAATATTCAAATGATTAGTGATTATTCAATTAATCGATTATTGAATCGAAGATGAATCATCAGCTAATTTGATAATTGATTAATCACTAATAATTTTTTTTTGTCATTAGTTCCAGCATCTCAATTGTGAAACTCAAATCACTGTAAACTGAATATCTTTGGGTTTCTGATGATGTTATCTTGTAGGGGTGTAACGATGCATCGATCTGGATCGATATATTGATTCACTGATCAACGATCCAATATCATTGATGCAAAGTGAAAACATCGATACATATCATCATCTTTAAGATAAGTTTTTATTTTGAAATTCCCATGGCACGTCTGTGTCACCATTTCCGTCCAAGCGCGCCTCCTTCCTACAGAGGAAGGCGCGAAGGTGAGTTGATATAAATCTAACTGATTGTGTTAAATGGGCAGATGATATTGTCCCATATCAATCGTAGGACCCTGAATTGAATCATATCATGGAAAACTTTGTAATACCAGCAAATATCGTATCGTTGTCCAAAGAATCGATACCATAATGTATCGGGTGAAACTTGTGATGTGAACCCTTATTATTTTGGGCTTTAGGAAATTGTGATGTGCATTTTTTTCTACTTTTTTTATAGACCAATTGATCAATCAATCAATCAGCAGAATAATTAATAATGATAATAATCAATAATTGCAGTCCTTATTCTTATAACAGCTTGCAATTCCTCTTAAATTGTAGAAGAACCCCCTGAGGTGACAAATGATCTTTATTACTTTAACTCTCAGTCAAAGTTTTCTGCAGTTGGTGGTTAACGGCTGTCACTTTCAGACCCTGCAGCGCTAAATATCCAAAACAAGCTGCATGCAAACTGCAGCGAAATGAGATTTTCATTTAAATACCCCCTCAAGACACATCTTAAGAAATGTGAAAACACTCTGCTTTGAATGACAATTTGCATCTGATATTTTTTTTTCTACAAAAACGGTTAAGATTTTGTAAAATCACATCTACTCCTTTTCCCTCACTGAAAAAATCCAGAATCGTTATATTTATTAGGGCTGTCAAAGTTAACGCGATAATAACGCAGAATAGTTTTAACGCCACTAATTTCTTTAACGCATTAACGCTATTCGATCTTTTGGAGGTTGGAGCAGGCTCAATGTTAAAGCTAGAGAGACGACTAGTAGTATCATATGAAACTAATCAGTTGGTACCAACCATGTCATACTAGCTTGTCGAGAAGGAGGTTAAATAATGCTCCAACCGTACGCTAAGTTTTGGCGAGGAAAAACTGGCATTGCCATTTTCCAAAGGGGTCCCTTGACCTCTGACCTCAACATATGTGAATGAAAATGGGTTCTATGGGTACCCACGAGTCTCCCCTTTACAGACATGCCCACTTTATGATAATCACATGCAGTTTGGGGCAAGTCATAGTCAAGTCAGCACACTGACACACTGACAGCTGTTGTTGCCTGTTGGGCTTCAGTTTGACATGTTATGATTTCAGCATATTTTTTCTGCTAAATGCAGTACCTGTGAGGGTTTCTGGACAATTTATGTCATTGCTTTGTGTTGTTAATTGATTTCCAATAATACATATATACATACATTTGCATAAAGCAAGCATATTTGCCCACTCCCATGTTGATAAGAGTATTATTATATCTTTTGAATGGATAAAAAATGTGCAAATATTTGCCATTAATCACGATTAATCATGGACAATCATGCAATTAATCGTGATTAAATATTTTAATTGATTGACAGTCCTAATGTTTATATAATGAACATATATCCTGCCTCACTAAAAAGTCTAGTCTCAGTGTGTGTCTACTGGAGGTTTCAAGTTTCCTCATTACACTTGTGAACGTTGCAGACTGGACACAGCATTGGCTCCAAACTAGTTATGATGTCATAAAGTCCTATTCGTATGATCACGTGTTACAAACCCAGATTCAAGGTGAGCGCAGAAAAACTTTCTGCTAGTGTCAAACTCTGCACGCACATCATTCAGCACGGTGAAGCTCAAACATCCAAGTGAAGTAACACATTTTTAGAGTGGAAGGTTGCCCTTTAAAGGTGTGACATGTGCTGCATCCTCTCACCATGGCGGGTATATGTGGACGATATCTCCGTGTGCAGGAATCAGCTGGGTGGCAGTCTCTCTGTTGAACAACACCAGCATACGAGCTCTTTCCTCAGAGGGAGGGTCGCTGTGCTGGTGGCCCTCTCCGGGAGGCCGGTGGTGCTCGCAGTGCGCCAGTTGCATGCTGCACTCCTCCTGAACCTTCAGCACCTCCAGCACCAGCACGCCAGGCCTATCCACTGGAGAGCAGAGCAACAACAACACAGATGTTGAGTGTGTGCGTCTGTTTCGGTGTGCGTGTGTACGAGAGTGTACTCTTTTGCTCTCTGTGGGGCTCATTATGCGTTATGAGAGTAATTCACTTTTAGCGTCAGAACAATTCGCACTGCATAGCTGTAAAGCTGTTACTGACTCAGGCTGAGTTGGATATGAAACGCAGCGAATCCCACTGGGTGAGTGTGCAAATGTTTGGAATGTTACCACGACGCTGACTATGCTGCTTTTGGCCCGGGCAATAAATTCGACAGAACTAATTAAGAGGAGCAAATCGAGACAATGCCCTGAAGCTGTAAATCAAACTGAGATAACTTGGCTGTATGCAAATTGTGTGTGTAAAGTTGATTGCATTGAATTGTGAAAATTGCAGCATGAGCGCTCACGGTTCGGTGTCTGTGTGCGTTAACAATCCCTGCAAGAGGCCAGAGGGGGGAATTTTAATACGATAAGGGTAGATCATATCAAAGGAGTCGCTAGAGAGCGATTAAGTTTTAACATGTATTTGTCCAAACATGAAATCTAAATGCTTCATTTGTGCTCTGTGCGTTTAGGTCCCAGATTACAAAATCATCAGCATAGCTGCAGGGCAGCGGGCCAAAACTGAGATAGTCCTCAAGACCTCCTCTTGGCCTGCAACTGATCTGATAAGTTGTAGGCAGGGCATCAAGTCAGGAAACAATTCAAGGACTGTGTGTGAGTACACGTAGATCACACACCAAAATTACAGCAACAAAGATAAACAGGTGTCATGTAACAGCATGATCTAGTCAGTGTTGTTATTATTAAGATATGTACCAGGGAGTGGGACAAATAAGAGTGAACAAACCCTCCTGAAAAGGTTTAATTATGCGCTCTGCAGTGCATGCCATCTGACTTTAACGGTTAGAAAACTAAACAGAAACAGTCGTCAATGCAAAAAAAAAAAATTGGATTGGACCTTTAAAAATGAGGTCAAGTCACTGCAAACCTCAACACTTTAACCCTCCGTTTACACACTACGCTAATTAAAGCATCAACTGACCGTGAACTCTTAAGTTGCATCTGGTGGGTGTTTTGTTTTTCCACAATCAACTGTCAACTTTAAACCTCAGCTTGTGTCCTATTATGAGGAGATACTTCACAACGAGAAGTGGTTAAGTACACCACGAAAAGGAAAAAAGAACTAGGCAAGCAGTTTCCTGTCACCTACATATCAAGTTCAGAGTGATCAACCTTCCTCAGCGTGGCCTCTCCATATACGATAACATACAGAAAAGAATCACGCCTGCTTAGAGACGGCCTTCATCCCACTCACAAATCAAAGTTCGTCGTTAAAACGTGAACGGTGATTCAGAAGGTGAATGTGTGCAGCATACAGTAGGTTTGTGTGGATCACCTGTTGTTGTTGTTGTTGTTGTTGTTGAGGTGTCAGAGACGGACTGGTGCCTCCAGAAGCTAACAGCTGACCTCTGTCTGCACTGGAGTCGATTCAGCCTCTCAGCCAGACCTCCACTGTGTAACAAACAAACAAAGGAGGTACAATAGATGACGTTACTTGATAAACTCACGCAGCACTTGAACACAAACCATGTGCGAAATTGTTTATTTCAAAAGGAAAAGATTTTGTGATGCAAAAAACACAAGCTGTCGGAGACTACAGATAGCCATCTGTCAGATTTGGTGGGCTTGGAGATGGCAATGACATTTAGCACCCACATCATGACACCAGGTGTCCCTTTCATCATCACTTGTGCCGTGGAAACATCGCAGCCAAACTTTGACTGTCGTCTCGCAGCAAGCAATAGGTTACTTTGTTTGCTCTTATTATGAGGCAATACACTTGATATATACAGTATGTAATAATAGGGCTGCAACTAACGATTCTTTTCATTGTTGATTCATCTGTAGATTTACTTTCTCGATTAGTTGTTTGGGTTATAAAATGTCAGAAAATGGTGAAAAATAATAAATCAGTGTTTCCCAAAGCCCAAGATGACGTCTTCAAATGTCTTGTTTTGTCCACAACTCAAAGATATTCAGTTTACTATCATAGAGGAGTAAAGAAACCAGAAAATATTCACATTTAATTTGTTAATTAAGAGAATTTGGACTTGTTTTTCTTAAAAAAAATAATACTCAAAGCGATGAATCGATTATCAAAATATGGTAGGGATGAAGGCAGCGATCAGATCTACCAGATAAGTACTGGGCCAATACTGACCCTTCATTAAGCAGATATAAGCTACACATTAAGTATAGTTTCTTCATTACTTCCATTATAAAATGATGTGTTTATGCGATCAGTTCATTCAGACATAGTAGGCTGTTGACTCAGTTTTTAGCGCCACAACAATCCCCTGGCCTCGTGTTACCTCATGTTCCACACACTGTAGTATGCAGACAGTTGAGATATCGGTATCAGTATCACGAGAGCTGAACTGGTGCGTCCCTAATGTGACTTTTAGAAACAAGAAACAACATTCAAACCTTTGAAATTTCCTTTTCTTTTTGGCAGAGTCTTCAGGAGTCTTGAACTGGCTCTTGTCCTGCGGTTTCTGAGGCGTCTGCAGCATCGCCTGAGCAGATCTGACCCAGTCACTGACTGACCTCTTGCTGCCCACACCAGTCTGGAGAGGGGAGTCCAGTCTGCTCGGAGTCATCGTGGTGTCAATATTCTCGCCGTCAGACACGTAGCCTGAGATTTCTAGCTCTGTCATCTAGGGATAGAGTCGTAATTATTTATTAATTCACTTTAAAAACTATAATTTGATCCAATTCTGAAACAAATCATATTTAAATGAAGTGCAGATAAAATACTACTATATATCAGGGGTATATTAGATAATTAAAATGGCCTCAGCCTTCAGTAAACTCATAATGAGTCATTAAAGTGGCAGTAGGCAGTACATTTTTGGCATCATTGGGCAACAATTCCATAATAACCTTTTAGCATATTATAATTAAAGTGTTCTGAGATATAATTAGACTTCTGCACCTCCTCATGGCTCTGTTTTCAGGCTTTAAAAAATTAATTCATTGAGAGACCTTTTGGCTGTGCTCCAGTCATGTGACCAGAACTCGTTCCTTCAACAGATTTTACAATGGCAGCCTTGTCACAAACTTTCTCATTTTACAGCTAAACCGTGCACTACAGGATGATCCTGAAAAACATTTGAGTTGAGAAATAGGCGTTAACGTAACATAATATCAGAGCTGCCTAGTTTGACCGTTTGGTCGGAGTTCGCGAGTGATTGACAGCAGACCTCAGCTCAGCTCTTACTGCTTGTTTTCCTCCGGTCTGTGAAATCTTACAGATGCCGTTAGGAGCACTGTAGAACACAGAGGCACATGATTTTTTTCAGAGTACCTGTTCCATTCACTACTGTCACGATATAGCGACTGTTTTATAAAAATAACTTTTTTTTAATCATATTTGCTCCAATCTCACCTACTTCAGCTTTAAAGATTGAATAAAATAAATGATCTCAATCAAGCAGTGGTTGGATCCGGTACACTGATACACTGTCAGGCTGATTAATTCACAAGATATGGTAACAAAACAATAGTTTTTGCTGCATCACCGCTCACAACACCTGAGGGAAATCAGTTCTCATGGAAAAATCCACGAGAAACCTGAGTTCCTGTCATGTGCAGACAAGACCAGCATACCAGGCTCTGTCAGCCAACGTGCTCGCTCATTTGAATCAACTTGACCCTGCTAGGCGGCGTGCCAGCAGACGTCACACTCTAACCAGCTACAGAGAGAAAGGAACACTATGTTCCTGGCCCCGGCTCAAAAATGTTTTCACCCGGCACCGAAAGCATTGTAAGTACACAGCTCTGCGCAGCCTCATCCACACTGCATGTTTTCCTGAACAAACAGTAGTAAAAAGATGTTTATGGCCCTGCTCTGTTGACACGGCCCCGATCTAGCTAAGAGCCCTGATGTGGTGGAGGCTGTCGACCCTTTAAGATGTTAAGAGGACCGGGACACGCTTCATCTGGGAAGTGGCCATCCTCTCCGGCCTTGGGATGCAAAGCCGCCCTCACAGCTCCGCCTATCCACTTTCAGCGCTAGTACAATAACACAGAAATCTGGCAGGCATACGTCGAGTGAGTCAGCCGTACATTTATCTGGAGTAACAAACTTTGACTTGGACTGGGATCGTCTCCTCTGTATCCTGTTAGATCCGGTTAGATTTAAAATTGGCAGTGTGTAAGCAGGCTTTCCGGGCAGCAATGAAATTCAAACTAGACTGCTACATTTTGCTGCTCTAATTAGATTGAAATGTTATAATAAATGCTAATACACAAATGCTATTCCCATTACTGAATATGCACTTGAGGGATGAGCAATCAAACGGTCAAAAATACATCATCAGTACAACCATATTTGAAAAACTAGGACTCCTACGAGTCTGTCTTTGTAGGAGGCCTCTGACCACAAGCCTCCTGTTCTCTTGAGTCTTATTTGACCCCAGAGAGCTGATAGCAGCAAAATAAACTGTGACAAGAGGAAGTAGCTGGGTCTGTGGGATGATGCTAATCTGTCTATAGGCTTCCTCTCCACATACAGCTTGCAAAAACTCAGAGCTTCATCACAACATACTGATTACGTAAATGCATCTTGCACCACTTAATTATTAAGTACAGTTATTATTAGTTTTGTGCTGATTACAACCATCGCCCATCCTGTTCAAGAACATTTTCATAAACCGCTACCTACACAACCGCATCGCCTCAGTAATTTGGCCACATCTAGCCGATCAATTACATGTTTAAAATGTTGTGCTACCATGACTAAACGCCGTGTGTGGTCTTGAACCTGAGCACTACACCTCCACCACTCCTTGTACATTCTGGCCTTGCCTTTAACAAACACGGCTCCTGAATGACTTCAGAGAAGGAACAGTCAATCCAAGTCTCCACAGCGTACAGGAGGGCCCCACAAAAAGATTAACAACTGTGATAGCACAACAATATTTGTCTAATGAAATAGCATGAGAAGTGTGTTCAGTAAACCGCAGTGTGTTCATCGTATTACGTGGTGTTCTTTCATTATCGATTAATCTGCTGATTAACATTTTCTCGATTCATATTCAGGAAACGATGAAAATCGCACGTCGCAATTTCTCAGAGCCCGACGTCTTTGAGTGACGGTTTCATCTCAAAAATAGTCCAAACCACAAAAATATTCACTGTAATGTAACAATCCCCACATTTAAGAAGCTGGAACCATCACATATTTAGCATTTATGCATGAAAAATGATTTAATAGTCAATAAAAGCCAATTCATTTTCTGTCTATTGATTAATAAACTGTGTTGCAGCTCTACAGTGTTTTGATTGCCATAAATAACACTATTAAAACATGGTGTCATGATCTGGAGTAGTGGCTGTGTCATTGTAGGGATGCACCAATGCCAATACTGGATCGGATATCAGGCCACAGACTCAAATAGCTGAATCGAGTATCAGTGACAATGGGGCTGATCTATTAAATTCAATTCTATTTTTTTTACACTATATTAAATTATATACTGGAATTTTAATTCCTGTTTAAGTTTTGACCAATTTGTTGATGCATTAAAAAGGTTTACACTTGAACTGTAATTCCTGTTCATTTTGAAGATTTTTTTTTACAGATTTATTGGTGTACGATTTATTATTTCAATAATAAATAACAATTCACTAAATGTATGTTATGTTATCTATCTATTGATTTGTTACATTTTGTTTTAAAGTTAGGAAAGCAATGTTCAAGTCAAGCCTGATGTTGCCTTACATATAAAAAGAATGATCCCAGTCACGTCCACACAGTGAGACATACAGCTCATTAATTAAACACTGGTATCGGATCGGTACTCGGTATCTGCTGATACTCAAAAGCTAGGTATCACTATCGGAATCGAGATTGAAAAAGTCGGATCGGTGCATCTCTGTGTCATTGTTTTACTAACAGTCTGTGCCCTATGTGCTTTTGTCTGTGCTTATGTGCTATTAAGTGTACTTATGTGCTCTTGTATGTTTTCTTTAGTACCATCAACCTGCCAGGGGCTGCAGATGAAATGAATGAATGAATGTGCATTGTCCCATCTTAAATAAAATAAACATACAATTGTTTAATTCTTAACACATCTGAGTTTCAGAGGATCAAAAGCAACTACTGTCTTCATTTAAGTAAAAAAAAAAGTATAATCTTCATGCATTCCCAACGGTTTTATTATCTGCATTGGATCAGTGAATAAGTGGCAGCTTCTCCCTCCGCACTCACTCAGTGTTTTATTGCTACCTCAGCTTGTGAACTTTGACAGTTTGGATTATAGCCTGAACCTAGAGAGAGAGCACAATGTAATGCTGGTTTGAGCCTGTCAGGCCCTTTCAGGACACGAGAACATGACTGCAATACTCCACCTAGTGGTATCATGGCTAAATTTACGATCAAATAGGAAATCAAAAATATTAAGTAAAGCAACACTGATATGACTTAAAATAAAACACAATAACACAGGTATTCTTTTACATTATACTGAAACATTCATGCCATTTAAGCCAAAACTGATCATCAGGTTTAATCGCTGGACTCTAGGAAAAGTACCAACACTTATGGCACTACTTCTACTATAACAGCATGCACTGGCAGTCAACTAAACACTCGTAATTAGAAACACACACTGGACTCAGTAGGTTATGCAGAGTTTAAGTGGTCGTGTGGCGCCATCTAGTGATCATTTAAACACACACCACCCTTGAGAAAATGACCACGTTAGACACCGTTAATGCACTAATGCAGTTCATGGAAGCGACAGTAAGTATCAGAAGTATAGTTCACTCACTTTTGTAGGTCTAAGAGATAAATCTTCTGGTTTTTCATCAAAGGACTCTGATTCACAGTCAGAGATTTGTTGCCCGCTGTCCTTTTCAACATCTTCTTCGGATTCATCCAGATCACTGTCTGTGTCAATAACAGGAAGGTCATCTAAAGAAAGAAACAAAGTAAATTATATAATAAATGAAAACAATGAGCTTGACAAAAATAATCTTATCTCAAGGTCCCCTTACTAGCTTTAAATAACATCTCACAGCCTATCAGTGAATAGAAATTGCTCAGCTATTATCAAGTGACCAAAGTTCCTTAGTTAGGTCACAGGAATATACAGGTAACTGAGAAAACTCTAGAAAAAGCTAGTGAGTGGACCTTGGCTTAAAGGGTAATGTTTGTATTTTTCAATCTGGATTTTCCTGTGTTTTTGTGTCTAAGTGACTAATGGGGACAACAATCTTTGAAATTGGTCCAGTATTAAAAGGGACTGTTTGTAACTTCTTACACATATAAATCATTGCGGGTCGGTGTCCCATGCGCGTTCGCGTGAGACTACGATGTTCAGACAAGACTCCAATACAAACTACACGGAAGCACCAAAACCGCAAAGTTATATCTAGTGAAGCCTGTCTTGCAAAACAGTGTTGGCCGCGGTCGGAGGACGCTGGGGAGAACGTAGTTTTGGTCTCCAGGGCCGGAGTCTCCACTGTACTCTGCTCCTCTGCCTGCCGGCCTGCCTTCACTCACACACTGCACTCGTTCTCGCCTGCTCTTTTGCTCCACTCTCACGTGCATGCGCGCTCACTACACACTGCAGAAGAGGTAGTTTAGCTCTGAGAATATCTAGTGAATGTTCAGTGGACGTTTGTGCAGAAATAAATGCTGCAGCTCCTCCAGACCAACAGAGGTTTTCCGTGTTTGTGAAGTGACGGGGCTCCGCAGCGAGAAACGTTATCGTCTCCGACCAAAACTCTGGTGTCTCCCCTTTTCCCTCCGGCCGCGGTCGGGAGGCTGAGGCAGGAAAAGCCAACACTAGGATCAGCAGTGATTCATGGAGAGACCTTCGTCTGGTCAGCTAACATTACTGCCAAGCAGCTGAAACATAGAGTGATATTGTGGTTTTAGCTGACGTGTATCGCCTCACTGTTTTGATCGATGCTCGTTCATGTCTATGTAGAGAGAGCACAAGCGCGAGCAACAGGGCGCTGACTTTCGATGACCCAACGGCCACAGGTGTCGCTGTTAACAAGAAATTTCTGATTCTTACAAACAGTCCCTTTAAGCGAGAACGCTGCAGACAGCAGCTGCTAAACAGGCTGCAATGTAATCGCTTGGGGCAACTCCTCACCATCAATGTACGTCCTGTTTTTGCCAACTAATAGCTTTCATTGTTCCCGCTGCTGTTCTTTCCTGTGAAAGTTGTTACAAGACACAGCCTGGACTCTTCATCATCACTATTTTAATATCTACTCTTATCTCCTCATCTCCAAGGTCAGGAATTCATTTTCACACTGAAATGGGTAAACTTAATCTCATATACCTAGTGTTGTATGAGACTTAAAATACAGTTAGAACAACCTAATATGTCCCTACCATGACTCAGCAAGTCACAACAGACATAATTTACCTTTGTCGCCGCTGAGCATGCGCAGCGCTCTGGTGTAAGACTGAATGGGAGCTGTGGGTCTCCCTGGTCTCTGAGGACGTTGTTGCTGCTCCTGGGTCTCATCATCAGACTGTTCACTGTCACTGGAGCTCCATGCAATGTGCACTGGGTCCTCATTAACGGCACCTGTCTGCACTGGGCAAACGCAAGAGAAAGAAAAGATGAGGTGTCTGTTACTTTTCAACAATTAAAACCGTAGAGACATATCCACAGAGGGGAGTGGCTACACTTCTCAACTGGAGAGACACAATGTTCACCCAAACCAAATTAAACACTCAGACAATTTATTCCTGTGTGTCCCCAACTCTGCCCTCTCCACTTTCTATAAATTAAATAGAATAAATCAGGGGTTTGAAATTTTACATTTAATTTATATGTATAAATGTCACTACTGTTTCTACTGCTTTTAACAACTGTGTGTCCTTTTCCAACATTTAAACTGCATGTCCTGTTTTATGTTTTGATGTATTTTAGGATTCTGTAACACCTTGACCAGGGACAACAGATGAAAAATTGCCTTTTGGCTAATTCTGGCATTTTTTTTATACCATGTTTGGTAATTCATTTTTACTGTCCCTTCTCAAATAAACTAAACTTATAAGCACATTTTTTTTTTTTTAAATTAAAAATTAAATGTCGTCTAAACACAAGCAGCTGTACAAGAACCTTCAAAAAATAGTGTTAAACTGGAATTTAAATCGCGATTAAGATTACAAATCTGACCAAACATTCAATGACATTTTGATAAACTGTGGCGTTACCACATTTTGAATTGACACAAAACAAAATGTAGGTTTGATACTCAGCACTAGTAGTAATCAGCTGTTCAGTCCTTTAATAAGAGTGTGGACATTGTAATTATAATACTTAGTTAACTTAAATTGTGGATCATGAGTGACTATGTTTACAGTGATTGAAGGCTTGGAGCCAAAGGGGTGTAAGTGCGTTATATCAGATTTTACAGGAGAGGCAAAAATTTTTTTGATCAAACTTGAATCAGCTACTGTTTCCATATAATGAACACAATATTTGATCTGTTTGTGTTATCAGATTGAGAATCACTATAAAAGCAATAGTGCTACAGTTAAAACTGAAAAATATTTATTAAACATTTTAGAAATGACAAAAGAGTGAGATATGTCTTTTTGGCACAAACATTTTCCCTATAAAGTGATGCAGAATATGGGCCTATATGTAGTTATACTAATTAGTTTGTGTTTATCGAGGTTTTTAAAAATGTTTTTCTAATAAAATATTAATATATTGCACAGACCTTGATGTAATTAGGCAATATAATTAAAACAAATTACCTAAAGCAGGGTGCTGAGCTAACTTTCTTATGTCAGACAGTTTCCTTCCTGATGACTTGAGGTTCTGCAACAAAAACACAGTATCAACACCGTCAACAATGTTATAATGTGTAAGAGTTGAAGGTTGGGGTATTGTGAGTATTATATGGGTGTCTTAATGGTTATCAACCTTTATCACTGGAGTGTCCAGAAAACTGTCCCCACACCTCTCCCAGCTCTTGGAGGAAGACGCAGATGATGCTGGCTCTCTCCCCACTTTCTGTAAACCGGTTTCGACTTCATCCGGAAAGAAGACACACTTTATATCCTTGTAGTGTCTTTTACGCTGCAACAATTGAACAAAAACGAGGAAACAGGGGGTCAAAATCATCACTACCTGAAACAACAACTACTGGTTTGATAGCTCTGATTTAGTACTTGTACTTCACTTGAGTATTTCCTCGTGCTTCTTTATAGTTCTACACCACTACAATTCAGAGGCAAATACTGTACTTTTTACTGCACTACATTTATTTGACAACATTATTACTACTAATTACTTTGCAGAATATATATATATATATATATATATACGAATATACATATAATACATATATATATAATATATATAATATATATACTTTTTAC
>CAKAOH010019999.1:2557-56173 GCA_916701665.1 Sebastiscus tertius
TAAATAACACAGAAAATGAAGCCTAAAATGCAAAATAATAGAGTCATTTTAAATATTAATCTAAGTAAAGTCAGATCAATATTGACTAATGAACAACAGACACTTGCATGTAATAAAAATAAATGTAAACTTAAGTGATTGAGTGCCAATAATGTGTACTTAGTACAGTACAGTAGAGAAACACACTGTCATGGGTACATTTATTAGGATTTCTCTAATTTTTCTTTGTGCTTTTTGTTACATTTTAAAACAACAAAATAAGCCTTAAATACACAGAAAATGTAACCTAACATGCAAAATAATATAGTAATTTTAAATATTAATCTAAGTACAGTAAAACAACAAATTAGCCCTAATTACACAGAAAATGTAGCCAAAAATGCAAAATAATATAGTAATTTTAAATATTAATCTAAGTACAGTAAAACAACAAAATAAGCCCTAATTACACAGAAAATGTAGCCTAACATGCAAAATAATATAGTCATTTTAATATTAATCTAAGTACAGTAAAACAACAAAATAAGCCTTAAATTACACAGAAAATGAAGCCTAAAATGCAAAATAATAGAGTCATTTTAAATATTAATCTAAGTAAAGTCAGATCAATATTGACTAATGAACAACAGACACTTGCATGTAATAAAAATAAATGTAAACTTAAGTGATTGAGTGCCAATAATGTGTACTTAGTACAGTACAGTAGAGAAACACACTGTCATGGGTACATTTATTAGGATTTCTCTAATTTTTCTTTGTGCTTTTTGTTACATTTTAAAACAACAAAATAAGCCTTAAATACACAGAAAATGTAACCTAACATGCAAAATAATATAGTAATTTTAAATATTAATCTAAGTACAGTAAAACAACAAATTAGCCCTAATTACACAGAAAATGTAGCCTAAAATGCAAAATAATATAGTAATTTTAAATATTAATCTAAGTACAGTAAAACAACAAAATAAGCCCTAATTACACAGAAAATGTAGCCTAACGTGCAAAATAATATAGTCATTTTAATATTAATCTAAGTACAGTAAAACAACAAAATAAGCCTTAAATAACACAGAAAATGAAGCCTAAAATGCAAAATAATAGAGTCATTTTAAATATTAATCTAAGTAAAGTCAGATCAATATTGACTAATGAACAACAGACACTTGCATGTAATAAAAATAAATGTAAACTTAAGTGATTGAGTGCCAATAATGTGTACTTAGTACAGTACAGTAGAGAAACATACTGTCATGGGTACATTTATTAGGATTCCTCTAATTTTTCTTTGTGCTTTTTGTTACATTTTAAAACAACAAAATAAGCCTTAAATACACAGAAAACGTAACCTAACATGCAAAATAATATAGTAATTTTAAATATTAATCTAAGTACTGTAAGATCAATATTGACTAATGAACAACAGACATGTAATAAAATAGATGTAAACTTAAGTGATTAAGTGCCAATAATGTGTACTTAGTACAGTACTGAACCTGTAAACTCCCCACTTGAACAGGCTGTCAAAGACAATATACATCCCATTAGGATTAGTACAGATAAATCAGATTACATTTTTTTTGTCAGGGTATATAGGCCTACAGCTTTTTGGGGCACACATTTACAACCACTGTAAAGAACGAAACAACAACATGCCTTCTTGTAGCTCAACATCTGTAACTAATAATCCCCTGGAAATGGTAGCGGTGACTGTGCTGCTGCTCTGTGTTGCTTGAATTACTTAACAGAAAATCCACTTCTTTTTTTTTTCAACCGTTTCCTGTTAGCTACAGTAGGCAGAGGACAGCAGATGAGAAGATATGAGATGTGAATGTGTCGTGGCAGTTTTTTCTGTGAACACTGGTGACATTGAGTCAATGACAAGCTTGAGGGGCAGCAGTCTTTATGTATTTTAAACAGTACCACGCTTATCACCGCAAGCAGGGATTTTCATATCGACTGGGTTATCAGTAATCGTCTAGTCGTAATCGATTCGCCGTGTGGTGTCAGTTGTAACATTTTAAATAGTGTAAATAGGCTTCAGACTTTTGAACAGCTTTATGTTATTACCACCTCTGAGCTCAGCCAATGTTTTGGTGTCTTTTGCCAAGTAGGTCTTGTTAATGGTCAAGTCAGCAGCCCAGTTAATGTTGCTGAATATTACACACTCCAACCCATTATCAGGATGTCAACAAAACAACTGTTGCAGCTGTATAGAAACATATTAGGTCCCCCGTTGTTGATTACTTCTAGATGTTTGTGTTTATCTTCAAACAAGATTATAATAGTTTTTATTTTTACTTTGGTGCAATTTAATTTTAGTTTAGTTAGTTTTCAGAGTGCGTTTGCAGAAAAGTTTAGTTTTAGTTTTTATTAGGGCTGTCAGTCGATTAAAATATTTAATCGCAATTAATCGCATGATTGTCCATGATTAATCATGATTAATCGCACACTTTTTATCTGTTCAAAATGTATCCTAAAGGAAGATTTGTCAAGTATTTAATACTCTTATCAACATGGGAGTTGGCAAATAGGCTTGCTGTATGCAAATATATGTATATATGTATTACTAGAAATCAATTAACAATGCAAAACAATGACAAATATTGTCCAGAAACCCTCACAGGTACTGCATTTAGCATAAAAAATATGCTAAAATCATACCATGGCAAACTGCAGCCTAACAGGCAACAACAGCTGTCAGTGTGTCAGTGTGCTGACTTGACTATGAATTGCCCCAAACTGCATGTGATTATCATAAAGTGGGCATTTCTGTTAAGAGGAGACTCTTGGGCACCCATAGAACCCATTTTCATTCACATATCTTGAGATCAGAAGTCAAGGGACAGTTTTTCCTGTTCAGAGCGTTATTTATCCTCCTTTGCGACAAGCTAGTATGACATGGTTGGTGCCAATGGATTCCTTAGGTTTTTCTAGTTTCATATATATCATTGTACAAATATCATTTGCCTTAATGCATTAAAGAAATTAGTGGAATTAAAACGTGTTATTTTTACCCAGACTATATAGATTCAGTTTAGTTTTAGATTAAATATTTTTCACTGCTTATTTTCGTTTTAGTTACAGTTTTAGTTTACTATAATAACCCTGTCTTCTAATGAACTCGTCCAGAGGGATAGCATATACAGTATGATTTTATACATTTACTGTTCACTTAATTGGCAACTGACCGACTTTTTTCTGATAGTGTGCTGAAGCTTCTATTTTTGGGGCCCACAGAGAAGATGACTAGGTGAATTGATTACAGAGGCATTATGAGAGTGCCAGATGTCTCCAGTGTGTAATTGGGGAAAAGCAAATAAATTATCATCAGTGGCACATTTCACTTCATGAAAATGTCCCAAGTGTGGGCACCAGATGAGACATTTAAAGAGGACATATCATGAAAAACCCACTTTTTCAGTGCTTGTGCTCATACATTTTGGGTATCTGGAGTGCCTACAAACCCACAAACTGTGAAATAAGACAACCCAGACAGTTTTTTATGGGCTGTCTAGATCAGAAAACACGTGATTCAACTCCCCCAGCCCCAGCCCCAGGCTCCCCTTCCTATGTCACATGCAGGCTCATTAGAATATATCACCCACGGCTTGAGAACTACCTTCCCAAAAATGCACCATATTTTCCCTCACAAGCCATCAGAGCAGACTGGGCTTAAAGAGACAGGCGCTAATGACACGAGTCTGCAAACATTGAAAGTGAAAGTAGTTGGTTTCCTCGTTGAGAAGTTGTAGATGTGCATCCTGTCGCCAGCTGCTCTTCGTCTAACAGCTGACAAACATGTTGCATTTCCTGTGACTACTTCATATTAAAAATCAACGCGTGTTTCGCCAGTTAAATACTTTTAATGTGAAGCTGCAGCCGTAGGAAATGTTCGGTTTGCATTAGCAGGAATACAGCATTTTGTCCCCAGAGACACCCAGTTCGTTTTCTGCAAATACTGTATATAAATATTGCAATACTTTCATCAGTGGGCCGTAGGCTCAATCTCCATTGTAATACCTCATTCGGCGATAGATAGCGATTTAACAGACATTTACATCAATGAAAATCTTCGAGATTATTAATTATTAACCCCAAATACAAATCTGAACCTTAAAATGCGCATGATATGTCACCTATAAATTTGGATGATTTTCTATTTTCTCAGTTGTGACTCTCAAGCTTTGTGACATGAATAATGTTTCCCATGATGTGCTGTGTCTATCATTATTTCAGCTCAACCCATGCACCCGTAATAATGTATAAGAAGCAATGAGAAAAATAAGCTTACACTTAACCACAACTAAACTACCATGAAATGAAAGAACAAAGCTGTACTGAAGTTATTGATTTTGCAATGTTTTGCTTATTTATTGAAATTCTCTTTTACATTCTGGCAGCAATCAAGAAATCAAATGCTCTGACAAAAAAAAGAGATACAAAATCTGTTATCTGTGGCTGTTGCAGGCCTGTAATAAGCCCGTCCAATCATTTCATTCAGCCTGCATGAAATTGGACGGGTTACCTACCTGGGCATTGCTGCTCATTGCGGTAGTTGGATGCGGTTAGCGATGACGACGATGCACTTCTTCTCCCTAACGCTCTCTCGTGGACTCGTCCTCCAGCAGTAGTCAGGTAGTGTGCGTCCTGTGTTTGTGGGATTGTAGCCTGAAGGGAGGGGCTGGGATTTTTTTTCAGTTGGATACTTTCAAAATCGAGCTTACCTCTGAAAAATCCGATGGCTCGCCGGTGGACCCGGCCACTATTCTGTCTTTCAGAGGTTGTAGCGGGCTCAGTTTTTAAAGCTAGAGTGAAGACCATGTCATACATTCATGTCAAGAAGGAGGCTAAATAACGCTCCAAAGTTACGCAAAATTTTGGCAAAGAACAGCTGGCATAGCCATTTTCGAAGGGGTCCCTTGACCTCTGACCCCAAGATATGCGATATGATAATCCCATATAGTTTTGAGCAAAAAACATGCTCTTTTTTGCATGCAGTATAAATGTGTTAATTCCTCTGAAATGGTGTGTTTGGATATTTCTGCATACTGGGGTCCCGAAACAGTCTTAGAATTACATAAATTGGGTATCACTGTAAAGCTGAGACTCTTGTGGATCCGACGAGTCCAATTGTATTCATGTGTGATGATGTTTGTCCCCATAATAGACATTTCACATAGTGACTTTTTTTTACTCAGATTTTATACTCATGGTGGTGTGTTCTTTATACTATGACAGTTTTCCTAAAATTAGATTTAAAAAATAAATATATATATTGCCTTGCAATATATTGCAATATATTAAATCGTTTCCCCTGTATAAAGATACATATCATATCGACAGATTCTTGCCAATACGCAGTCCTAAAAATCAGTTGACTACACTGTCAACGGTGACCTCGCCTCATGGAGAAATGTGTTCTGAGTTTGGTGCTAAGTGACGGCATTTTCACATGGACCTCTTCTCATGTTGGTAATAGTTGCCCTCGGGCCACGCTGAGGTTTTCAAGGTCTTGGACACACAAACACACGTGTTGAGGTGTGTGTCTATTCCCTCATGTCTTTGCTTTCCCCCCACACGGCCCTGCGGACCGACACGTGGATGTGCACACACCTCTCCTCACATCCCCTTGTCCTCCATGTGTCCTTCCCACCATCCCTCTAAGCCCCATCCATCTATCCATCCACATATCTCACCTCCTGAAAACACAAAATAAAAGCCCGACCCAGGACAAAAGCACTATAGGAAGGAGGATTACCCATATGAGCAAACACATGTTGCTATCATCTGGAGGTTTTAATATCATTGAGCCAAAGTCCCTCCATCATCCATCTGTGACAAACCTAAAAGATGTGTACCAGCCAGACAAATGGTCATGCTATGGAGAAGCCACTAATGGCTGCTGCTTGGTATATCTGGTATACAGCATTAGTCTCCAGATGATCTCATTACATAACATAAAGCTCTCGTAGGTGGGTCCCCTTCTCTCTGCACGCTAGCAGAGAACGGGAGGGGAGAAGCACAGAAGGAGCACTTTGCTCTGACGAAGCCTCGGGACTCGGAGCCGAATTAGACAAAAAGTAAAAGAGACAAGAGTGGAGGGAAACGAGGAGGAGGAGGATGAGGAGGGGAGGTGATGTGAAGAGGAAAAGTGGGAGCAAGTGAGGACAGCAGTGGCAGTGATGGAAGGAGGTGGAGGAGGGAGATGCTGATGGAGTAGACCGGACAGAGGGAAATAGTGAGGGATGAAGTGAGGGCGAGATGGAGCCCGGGGTAGGCAGGCAGAAAGAGAGGAAAAAATGAAGCCGGGAGCTCGTTCATGTTGAGGTGGATGAAGTGAGGATAGGAGTAAAGGTAGTGAGGAGTCAGGGAGGAAGAGGAGTTTATGTGATCACTCTCAATGTCTGTCTCTCTCTCTCTCCAATCTAAATATAAACTGCGCAAGGCGTTTTCTTAAAAAGTCCAAACTAATAATTAATTTACCTTTGAGGCATTTAGCTGGTGTTTTATGCAAAACGACTTCTAATGAGTGCAGCAGCAGAATCAACATCAAATAGAAGAAACTCAAATTAAAGGTTAATTTGTAGCCTAGTGGGTGTAGAGATGTTCTGATACCATCATTTTTCTTCCCAATACCGATTCCGATACCCAAACTTGCATATCGGCTGATACCGAGCACTGATCTGATACCAGTGCGTTAAAAACAAAAAATATATTAATGCTGTCAATCGATTAAATTATTATTATTATGTATAGTCCTAACCCTGTATGGAAGTGATGTGATTGCTATCATTGTTGTATGGCCTGGCTCAGGTTAAAGCCTTTGTAAAATGTGAACTAATACATACAGAGAATGAATACTATAGAACTTTCTTTTATCTAGTTTGACAGATTTTCCAGTGTAAAATATTGCTAAATTGCTGACATTTTGCTAGCTCTGGCTGACGTTACACTCTCCGCTGCCACCTGCCTGATCGATACAGCTCATGTGCAACTCTCAACAGAGATGAGAAAGAAGCAAGATGGCTCACTCGTCAGCTACTTCCATCGTCGGTTTCTGGAAGTAGCTGACAGATGAGCCATCTTGTTTCTTTCTCTTTTCTGTTGAGAGTTGCACATGCACAGTAGCAGTAGGATCAGGTAGCAAGTGACACGTGTTGTTGTTGTTCCTGTGTAAATGAGCTGATAAATGATGTGATAATGTGATATCAGATCATTGCATAGATTTGCGTACTCGCTGATACCAAATCCAGCATTTTCGGCTGTATTTGGAGGCATTTCAGAGGATGGTATCGGGGTTGGAAGTACAACTCTAAGTGGGTTGTGTTGTAAAGTGACAAAGATCAAACTTCAAAACTGTCTTGTAGCTCTCTATTGCAAGAACCCAAAATGGCATCAGCATAACTTCACTGCAATAGTAGAGAAACAAAGCATCGTCTCTCCTGCATAGATGCTCCTAGGGAAAAGTCCAGAATGAAAAGAGGAGGCAGAGCATTAAAAATAATTAATAGAGTTCTTATAAAATAAATAACCAAAATACATTCTTTCTGAAGAAAATATTACAATCAAAAAATGCCCGTGCATGAAGCCACAAACCTGCAATTGTAGAGAAGCAAACATTCACAGTGTCTCTCTTATGTAAACCCTCTCTCTGCCTGTGTAACACCACGAACAGAGGCACTAAACGCCCCACGCTAGGTACCATCGCCTCAATAGTACACTCTAGGACTGAAAGCTACACAGCAGGCATGTCACACACATTCCTCAACAAACTGCTCTTCCATTTAGCAGATTTGTGCCTGAAAATAAACAAATATTTAGCTCCAAAATGTAAAAACAAATACTAAAAAATAAATAAACAGTTGCTAAATGTACTATTAAAACACAAATATTCCTTATTATAGGAAAGTGAAATTAATTGTACATTAGAACATATTTACTCTCAACACTTACGTAACATAGCAAAAATGTGAGATATAATACACAAAGTTTTAATGTGTCATTTAAAATAAAAGTCTCAGATTTTACAGGTATTTATAATGCCCTGTTCAACATTTAGCACTGCAGAATACTCCAGGCCCTGAAGGAGTTTTATAGTGACCGCAGAATGATGAACAAGAGTATTTCATAGGAAAAGGAACAAAGTAAAAGCACCATCAGCTAAAGTCAAGCAAAGATGAATTAGCAGGCAGCCGTCAGACATCTAAAGCAGCTTTATTACAGGAAACTCAACATCTTCAATGGGCAATATTCTACTTATTAGTAGTGTAGGCGGCTTCTTAAGAGCTTTTACTACTCTTCCTTCATTTTTTCCTCTTCTGTTCCTGTTGCCAATGGATAGATTCTGACATTTCCCACAAATGGACTGCTGCTCCTCCCTGGGCGGTACCTTTTTAACGGGTGATTGACAGGTTCATTAATTAGCCAGTTAAACATGAGAGAATGGAGACGGAGCTGTGGAGGTACACACCAGGAATATTGTTTTTTTTTACATCATGTGCCGGATGAGATGGCTGATTGTGAAACCAGCAAAAATCATATTTACCGTATTTGAAGCATATATGTATGTATATATGTACTGTATGTAAGATAGGTACAGCTCAGGGCAGCCAGGTCCCATGGGTGTGTGCTGACACTTGATGTTAACAGGAAGTGTTAAGTCACTTGACACGTTCTCATTGTGAAATGAGCAATTGTCTAAATATGTAAGTTATAATATATGGTTAAGTTAGACCAGTGGTTTTTTTTAGAGAAGTTTAAAGTTCCCTATTTCTATGTGTTCTCATAAACAGTCATAAATGGAGTTATACTAGGCAGACTAATTAAAGCTGCATTAATTGATTACTTTAGCCACATATAACTACAATCCTATGAAAATACTTGTGCCGCTTCAAAAAAGTAATTTGTTATTAAAGTAATAATTCATAGTAGAAAAATATTCTAAGATTCCTTGGTAATATATCTCTTTAAGACTGCATTTCTTGTAAAAACATGCTGCATGTAGTCACCAATATCCAGTATAAGATAAGATAAGATACTCCTTTATTAGTCCCACAGTGGGGACATTTGCAGTGTACAGCAGCAAAGAGGATAGTGCAACAAACAAGAAGCAAGATACAACACGGTGCAAAAAGCGAAACAAAAGTGAAACAAAATATGAACAATTTAAATAGAAGGAAATATAAAAATAGTAAACAATATAAGCAAGGAGAAATATTAAAAATAGGAACAATATATACAGTTTTGACTATTACCAGACTATTAACACAATTGTTGTAAGTGGAAAAATTATATTGCACAGTGAGAATGAATATTGCACAGTATGGATTACAGAGATTATAGAGTCCGATACAACCTCTGAAAGACAGAAATAGCGGCCGGGTCCGCCGGCGAGCCGTCAGATTGTTAAGAGGTTAGTAGTTTATATAATAAAAGATCGATACTTGACATCTGATTCATGAGAAGAGTCCATATGAACACCCCCTCTTGTGGTATTCATGACCTCGTAAGTGGAACGTTTCTGAAAGCTCAGAGTCTACGAGTTGTGACGTGTTTGTTGACGTTGTCAGAAATGGCAGAAGTTACATATTCGATATATAATAAGTTAATATATTGTAATTTTAGTCGTATATTGTTTTTCTTCGTAATTTAATAATATGTCCTAGTAAAATGTTGATATTCCCAACGGCCTCATCTATTTCTTCTGTCATTATGCCTTTGCATTTCCTGCATCATGTTACCCCGCTTGCTAGCTTGCTAAATTGTTAGTCTCTGTGGCTTCTAGACGCCGACAGTGACGTTAACATTACTTAGCAGCGCTGTTCTCATGACTTAACCACTTGAACGCCAAGCATATTGTGTACACGACTTCCCATGTTGTAAACACAAGCTCACGAGTTTCATTTGAAGGCACCAAAAGTCTCAAAATCAATGTGCTAATGATGTAGAAGGGCAAATATGCACCTTTAATTTTAAGTTTTTTTGGGGCTTGTAACCCTCAATAACAGAGCGACGTCGGCTCGGAACACTCTGTCACTCTTCGTCTTCCTCTACCTCGAGCTCTTTAGCTCTCATACCTACGCTGTCATCCACAAACACACTAATACACACACACACACCTCCAGACACAGGACTGTGTCTAATTCAGCTGCATCTGGGTCAGCCTGTGTGAACAGAGAGCAACACTCTCCCAGTCTGATACAGACACAAACAACCCCTCTCTCCTTTTTTTTTTTCTATCTATCCATTTCATCCCTCCTCTGTCGTACTCTCTCTCTCAATCATCCCGTCCATCTAGCGGTCACTATGCTCTCATCTTGTCCCTCTCTCCCTCAGTGGCTCTCAGCTATCATTTAGGTGTATCCCCCTGTAGCAGTAACCTCTTGTGCCCTTCGTAGCGCCCCAGCCGTGCAGCAGCTCCGGTCTCTTCTTTTCTCTTCCCCTTTCTCACCCTCGCTCTCACTCTCTCCTGTATCAACAGTCTGCCAAAGCCTGCTCACAGAATGTGCTCAAGCACAGCTCGCCTGTTTTGTTGACTTATTTATTTGCTGCTTTGCCTCACCGTCCCATATCTGCGTCATTGTTTCTGAGTTAGATATGGTAGCCGTCTGTGTTTACCCAAGCACACTTAATGCAGCTCAACATAAGTGAAAGAAATTAGACTTTTTCTTTTTTTCAATAGTGCAATCTTGGATGTCAGTTTTCAAAGTAGTGCTGTTATGATGCCTGTGTTTTAGTACTGATGATTTTTTCAATACCTTTAGCATAAATGAGGCCTTAGACGTCTGCAGTAGTGAAATGGGGGACTGTTTTAGTGCTCCCTGGAGAAATGACAATGGCCACACATTAGGTTATATTTTGTTAAGTTCCTGTAGTAGAAAAGGGTTATTTTAGATGTACAAACATGTTTTTCTATAAAAGCCCTTTTAGCCGGCTAACAACGGGGCTCCAGGCGGGGAAATGTCTTTCCACTGTGTTCCATGCTGAAATATTTGGGCAGACTATCATGAAATCATTGACTGCCATGAGCCTCAGCTTTATTATACTAATTAGAATATTTTAGCTTGTTAAAGGGGAACAACAGGCAATTTTAAAACATTGATATTATTCTGTAGGCTAAATAATATGATGGAAAAAATACTGCAACTTGCTCATGTACGCGCGTATTGCGAGGGCGCTTCGGGGAAACCACAAGGTGGCAGCGTCAACACGGTAAACGATTTGAATGGTGCATAGAATTTCAACATTTGCAGTATAAATAAACATTTACATTAATACAAATAAAATGTGTTATTATTAATAAACATGCTGTCACTTTCTGAATCTATTTTATGTTAACAATAAACACGTTTAAGACAGGGAAGCTGTGTCAGAGCTCTTTGACTTCTTTCGTTTTCCAGTAGTTATAGTTTATTTATGCAAGTGCTATCCCTTTGGAACAGAGAGATCCATGACAGGATTTGACTAATCTAACGAGCTACCAACATGCCGTGCCTGTGGCTAGCATGGTCGCCAGCCGTGGGATGTACGTCACAACATGCGCTGAAATCCTGTCGTGGATTACTCCGCTCCAGTGGATTGCTCTACGATTCTTCATACAAAAACAAAACAATAAATCCCATGTACTTCAACATAAACTCCTTTTATTACTGTTTGCAAACTGTGTTTTGTGAATTTATTATTTTTAGTATGACATGGTTGGTACCAATGGATTCCTTAGGTTTTGTAGTTTTCATATGATACCAGTATTTGGCTTTAAAACTGAGCCCGCTACAACGTAAAAATCGCAAAATGCATTAATGTGTTAAAGAAATTACTGCCGTTACACCGTATTTGTTATTATCGCGTTAACTTTGACAGCCCTAATGTAAACAAAAATATTAACCAGTGCAGCTTTAACATTTTTACATAAAATCTTGAGTCAAATCTAATCAAGTTAAACATATTTGATGAGCGAAATACTGCGTCTCTGAACTGTTTATGTGAATGTTCGAACAGTCGCACACACGCCAGGTACACACAGATTAACCTCTCCACTTTGCTGTGAGTGACGGTGCTAAGCATAGATGAAGTGACCTTCATCTGCAATATATAATAGATGCACGTCAAGGTTATCCACACACACACACACAACCTTTTTACGGTGTTAACGTTTCTCACTGCTGTAAAATGAAGAGCGCACAGTAGCTACATGACACAAAGGCTGTGTGTGTGTGTGTGTTTGTGTGTGTGCGTGATGAATGAAACAGTCAGAACATGAGGTGCAAATGGGCTGCTGGTGTTCATCAGGGACTACAGTATATAGATTTCTCTCTCTCTCTCTTTCTCTTATTTGCTTCTTATTACTGCTTCATTCTCTCTCTCTCTCTCTCTCTCTCTCTCTCTCTTTTCTCGCTCTGCCTGTTCTCTGTTATACACCCCTCTTGATCCAGTGGTCATGTAGCACTTCATTATAGGAGCAGGCTTTGTGACAGCGAGTCCAGGTTTTTGATAGATGGCTTTGTGTTACTGTAACAAGCTGAGCACCTAATGGGGCCCGTCCTCTCTCCGGGTTAGATTGCATATTGTTCTCCTCTCTGACTGAATGATGGGAAAGAGCACACTCTTGTTTTTTCAGTCCATTCGTATCAATACTGTAACGCCACCACATGCAAATATAGACAGAGGGGATTAAGGTTCACACATGTAAAACTACATTAAGGATATTGTTGGTTTTAACACAAATTTTAATGTGTTCTGTGAGTGCATCTGTGTGTCTATCCACGGCTAATCTGTTATACTGCTGCACCAAACTGCATAATATTTTGGGTGCTCATTTATGACTGCATGCTTGTGGTTGCAGTGACTCACAGTCTGTCAAAACACTTTTTATTGCCTGTTTGATGCTGCCATTGATTGACAGCTGACTCCTCAAGGCACATTTCCACCAGATCTGGTGACGGAGGGCGTCTCAACGCTTTCTATTAATTTCTTTAGTGTTTCTTTATCTTAGAATGAGCCCTTCATATCTACACAAGGAGCGGGTACTCTTGACGAAATACGACATGTTGCTTGTTTCTACAGTAGCCCAGAATGGACAAACCAAACACTGTCTATAGAGAGAGACTTTCATATTTTTTACGTTGAAGTGGCAGCTTGAATTTGATGGCTTCTTCTACACGCCTGGAAAGGAATAGCGAGACAGCATCATTATGGGAAAGGTTGCTGAGAAATGAGTCTCTTTACATCTTTTTCTATTACGTTATACAGAGTTCCTGATGATAATGTGAAGTTAATTCAGTAACCCTTTGTGCCAGCGCTTTGAAGTGGGATTGTTGAGGAGGTTTTTCCAGGGTTCACATGAAATCCAGCTGGTTTAATGCAGTAAAGAAACCGTGGGGATACAATCTAGTAAAGTACCCCCAGAGGTGGTCAGAGACACATTTAGCCACATTAACAAACAGATGCACCTCCAGTTCACATTTCAGAGCTGCGGTAAACTGAATCATCTTTCTTGTACAGATTGAATCTGGAAACACATGGAAATTAGACATCAGGGCACTCGGGGGATGGAAAATAAGCAAGAGAAGGTGTTTACTGTCAGTTGTAAAGGGCTTCCGATTACAATAGGAAGTAACATGCATGATAGTGAACTGTGGGAGGGGAAACTTTTTGTGTATACTAGAGCTCTGGTAGAACTTTGTGCTCTAGTAAACAATTTAATCATAAACATATTGGTTGTATGAATATAAGGGCTGTCAATTGATTGAAATATTTAATCGTGATTAATCGCAAATTAATCACACATTTTTTATCTGTCCAAAATGTACCTAAAAGGGAGATTTGTCAAGTATTTAATACTCAACATCAACATGGGAGTGGGCAAATGTGCTTGCTTTATGCAAATGTATGTATTTATTTATTATTGGAAATCAAATAAGAACACAAAACAATGACAAATATTGTCGAGAAACCCTCACAGGTACTGCATTTAGCATAATAAATATGCTCAAATCATAACATGGCAAACTGCAGCCCAACAGGCAACAACAGCTGTCAGTGTGTCAGTGTACCCATAGAACCCATTTTCATTCACATATCTTGAGGTCAGAGGTCAAGGGACCCCTTTGAAAATGGCCATGACAGTTTTTTCTCAACAAAATTTAGCATAAGTTTGGAGCGTTATTTAACCTCCTCACCGGCAAGCTAGTATGACGTATTTTTAGTTTCATATGATATCAGCATCTTCTCCCTAGCTTTAAAACTGAGCCCGCTACAACCTCCGAAAGACCGATTGTGTTGATGCGTTAAATAAATTAGTGGCGTTAAAATGAATCTGAGTTAACTTTGACAGCTTTAATAAATATGAATGGAAAAAAATCAAACCCATGAAGCACGGTAAACCAGACGGGGTCCGTGTTTAAAGACATTAGAAAGAGACAAACCTGATTATTCTTAAATTACATTTAAATTAAAGCAGTGTGTCCGTTCCAGTAGGTAATGATCATATGTCTTGCACCGTTGTCCTGCAGTCCTACTATTCCCTACATACTATAACTGCCGTGCAGCACATGAGAATAGTAGCAGTTACCATTTACCACTGAATCAGTATCATTGTGTGACCCATATGCAGGTCCCTCAGATCAGACCTTGTCCAATGGGGGGTCTGCAGGGTCTAGAGAGGCTGTAAAGTGTCATTGTGGGTTGAATGAGATGTCAGCACTTTCCATTTTTTTCCTGCTTTAGCAATGTACCTTCAGCAGACCAATGAGCCGCAGGTGTGAGCCACTCAAAGCTTCCATTCTCCCATTGTATGAACGTGTGGGTGACGGGTCCGCGCTTTTGTCATTGAATACCAGGAATAGTCACCGCAGGAGGCCCCTGAACACTCTCACATTCGCTCATAGCGCTCTGACAGATGTTGATTGTCTTTGACTAGACTCATTGAAACAAGAAATTGTCCCTGTGGGATATAACCCATCTATTTTTTTTCACCACAGTGACTGAAATGGTAGAAATCCCTGTTTGCATTGTGTGCTGCATTAAGACAACCAATTCAAAAGTCCTGCAGAAATAGCACTCCAGCAGCAGTAGTGTACCTTTATGGAAATATTGTCTGATCCTACAATGTGTATAGTATTGTGTTTTAGCTGCGTTTCACATCATCACACAATGCTCTGGTTACAAAAATTCACAATTAAATAGGGCTGCAACTAACAATTATTGGTATTGTTGATTAATCTCTTGATTATTTTCTGGATTAATCGATTAGATGTTTGGTCTATAAAATGTCGATCAGTGTTTCCCAAAGACCAAGATGACGTCCTCAAATGTCTTGTTTTGTCCACAACTCAAAGATATTCAGTTTACTGTCATAGAGGAGGAAAGAAACCAGAAAATATTCACATTTAAAGCTGAAGTGGGCGAGGTTGGAGCAAATATGATTGAAAAAAGTTATTTTTATAAAACGGTCGCTATATTGTGACAGTAGTACATGAAACAGGTAACATGAAAAAAAAAATCATGTGCCTCTGTGTCCTCCGCAATCTGCAAGATTTCGTAGACCGGAGGAAAACAAGCAGTAAGAGCTGATCTGAGGTCCGCTGTCCAGCTGCCGTCTATAAGAGCCGGCTGTCAATCACTCGCGAACTCCGACCAAACGGTTAAACTAGGCAGTGCTGATCAAAAATTAATCACTATAATGTTACGTTAATGCCTATTTCTTGCCTCAAATGTTTTCAGAATCATCTTGTAGTGCACGGTTTAACTGTAAAATAAGAAAGTTTGTGATGTTGCCATTGTGAAATCTGTTGAAGGAACGCCAAGTTCCCGTCACGTGACCGGAGCACAGCCAATAGGAACACTCTCTCAATGAAATGACCTGTGATTGGTCAAAGTCTCCCGTCACAGGCTAGATTTTCTAAAGCCTGAAAACAGAGCCATGAGCAGGAGCAGAAGTCTAGTTTTCTCTCAGAACACTTAAATTACAATATGCTGAAAGGTTATTATGTAATTTTTGCTCAATGATGCCAAAAATATTCTGCCTACTGCCACTTTAAGAAGCTGGAATTAGAGAAATTTGACTTTTTTTTTCTTAAAAAAATTACTCAAACCTATTAATCGATTATCAAAATAGTTGAAAAATGTAATGTCCTTGTAACCGAGCTATTCTTCACTCACAGTTTTAGGTAAAATCGGCTAAAAACATAACCACTTTACACACTTATACAAACACAGGTTCTCACAGGCTTCTCGCAAATAATGATGCTATCATGAGGCTCCTGTTGATTCCCTGAAAGTCCCTGCCTATGTTTAATTTAAACCGTGGAGATGAATAATGAATCCACAGCAGAGCAGATCCCGTATGCAACAAGACTATGACACTTTCAACTGTGGGGGAAGACTGTGGATTACGTGCCGGAGAGCAGTGTGGGATCATGTGGTGATGCTGCTCTACCAGGTCTGCTGGGAGTAAGGACACTGTGATGCAGCGCCTCGTGCATTTCAAATCAGAGAGTAAGGTAATTATTTAATAAGCGCAGCGAGAATAATGTCACACTAAGTTCAGAATTGTGTTTGCAAATGAATGTTGTGTGAGAGAGAGAGAGAGGAAGAGAGCTGATGAGTGTGTGCATGTGTGCACTTAGAAAAACATTCTGGTGTTGAGCTGATAATAAATGGGCCACTTTAGCGGCAGCCAAATCTCACTGTGCTTTCAGGCTGCAAGAGAACCCACACTAATGTACTATAAATATAGTATGGTGGACGATGTGATGATGTATATATACCTCAGTCAAGACTGGATCACCAAACGGGACAAGTTGAGTAACTGCCCTGAGGCCCCTGAGATCCGTGGGTCTCTTGATGTGTGCCAATTAGTTTCCGGTAGTTTCATGAATTGCAAATTTGTTTGAAAATATGTGCCACTGCAGCTCAATATCAACTGAAACAACAAGCACCTTAATGTGGGTCTTCCATTATTCTAGAGATGACAGGGTTGGCCCGATGGCCCATGGCCACAAAAAGTCCCCCAAATTTGTGTCTCAACGAGATTACGGTGTCCTGACTGAAGGTGACGCGAGCGGCAGTTACAAAATCAATTTGATTGCATTGTTTTATGTCGGAGTGGCTATTTGAAGTGACGTCTCCAGTCTGATCTTGAGCGCACAGCTGATAGGTACGTGGTTTGTTTTCATGACGTAACGCAACGTTTGCTGTTAGGACACGGTGTTGCTCTCTCCGCGGCCGAGTCGCAGCGTTGCACAGTGCGACCGAACATTTTTTTGGATGCCCTTTTTCTATTTATTCCTATTGCTTGCTTTGAAAGCACCGCATCAAATGAGGAATGGCTGATTTGTGAAGTTGAAATGGGGGCATTCGCCGATCCCTTAACGTTAGTTGTTAGCTGTTAGTGGCCGGTGGGCTGCACGGTCCGTCTTGGCTGAGTAACAGATACAGATTCCATTGAGTTACATAAACCCTATTAACTAAAAATGAGTATTGGGCAAATGTAAATTCTAACATTATCATGATGTAATCAAATGTAATCTTGTAAAATGTAGTTTTTGATGAGAAACTTGGATAAATACAGTTGTTTGAAGGAGATGTTTTCACAGCAATATAAAAACAGATATTAGAGAGGGAATTATGACCTGTTTTAACTTTCTAGCACTAACTCTACGCAGCTTATGATACATAATTAAAACTACTAATGTCAATCAAATCAAAGCAAATATTTAAATACAAATACAATCATTTATTTCTTAATCATTTGAATTGAGTTTTTATGCAATAAAAATTGCTTTCAATTTGGGGCCAGTGCTGATGTGCAATGATGAGTTGATAAATGAAGTCAGTCAACAGAAAAATCACCAAAATCTATTGCTTTTGTTGTGTGGGTATCGTGCTTGCATGGTGTATATTCCTAAAAAAATCAAGTTATACGCGTTAGTTTTAATCAAATTACCACAAATGCATCACTTTTTAAAGCTGGTTTGCCTGTTATTTCCTTCTTCCAAAACCGTGGTGAAGAACACTAGGAGCAACTGCCAGGAGTTGAGTTTTCATTAAAACAAAATTAAGACTGGTGAGTTAGCTGCATACCAAATTAATCAGAGCACATGAGGCCAACTTGCCTCCTAGGTAACCAGAAGACTGGTTGCTGACAAGCAATGAATTTAAAAGGCTATTTTTTTTAAATGGAGTCTGACGCAGTGCTCACTCCACATAACATCACTTCCAGCTAACTTCACAGAGAACAATGAGGGCAAAACAGCATCACCGATCAGTTTTAACCAAATATCCTCTGATATAGCTCAACTAAAAACACAAAAAACACAGAATTTGTCAGCACGTTAGCGTTCCTTCACTGTACCGAACCTGTTTGTAACCGGTAGGCTACCGACAACGTTATCTTCAGTTCACTTGTTCAACTGACTTTAGCAGTTAAGATAACAGACACTCAACTGTCCTACTGTTATAACAGACATTTGAACTAACCACAGACGCTTATCTCGTTCATGGACTCACGGTGGTGCGCCGCTGCAGCAGAATTAATATAGGGGAAATCATATTTTTGTGTACAATTATAGGAGGAACACTGTAGTATATTATAATATAGCATATATTTACAGTATGGTAAAGGGCTGCAATTAAGGATTATTTTCATTGTCAATTCATCTGTTCGGCCTATTTAAATCAGAATTTAAGTCAGAAATTGGTGAAAAATGTTTCCTAAAGCCTGAGATGACGTCCTCAAATGTCTTGTTTTGTCCACAACTCAAAGATATTCAGTTTACTGTCATAGAGGAGTAAAGAAACCAGAACATATTCACATTTAAGAAGCTGGAATCAGAGAATTTTTACTTTTTTTTTCCGTCCAAAATGACTCAAATAGATTAATCGATTAACAAAATAGTTGGCGATTAATTTAATAGTTGACAACTCATCAATTAATCATTTAATCGTTGCAGTTCTAGTAGGGAATATGGTATGTTAACATGTCAGATAATAGTGAAAAAAAGGTACAAGGTCTTCAAATTGCTTATTTTGTCCGACCAACAGTCCAAAATCCAAAGATGTTCAGTTTACAATGATATTAAATATAGAGAAGCAGCAACAGCTCACATTAACCTCACCTGAACAATTAGAGATCCTGTAGGTGTGTGTTAATGTGTGTGTGTGTGTGTCACTGTCTCCTGGTTGTCCCCAATCTGTTAACAACAGCTTTATCTTTCACCCTCAGGAGTCTTTTCTCACGTGTTCATAATCAAATCATATGGACACACACACACACATAAACACAGTCAGAGCTCGGTTATGATGGATGAACAAATCTAAGCGAGGGTCACTGAGTTTGTCTGTGGGCCATGTACTGTATTAGATCTAGCTGTGATTAAACATTAGGAGCTATTTTCTATCTCTCACTCTCTCTCTCGCCATTGCTCTCTTTCTCTAATCTCTCTCTCTCTCTGTCGCTCCCTTGCTCCCCAAATACGCCCTGGCTAATTCATCACTCAGCCCAAAGCCTATTTTAGCACCCGCCATGTGTATTCTGGGATCCTCGCACGGCTCGGAGAGACAGATGAAAGGAGGAAGAGTTGAAGAGAGGGGTCCATCCCGGAGGAGGAGTGCGACCATTGTATTAGATCCCGCAGACCTGCTGTTGTCTTTACTGCTCTCTCTTTATCACTTCATGCTCTCCTCGCTTTGCTTCCCTCCACGTCTGATCTCCTGTTCCTCCTCATTGTCTATTAGGCTCATTGTTATACAGTGTGTTGGTAATCGCAATTGACATGAGGCTCAGTTTGAGGCTTAGCACTATCATCCATTGTTGACATTTCCAGTGGTTTTGGGGGGGGATTGGATTTCATGCTCCAAAACACAGTCCGTGCAAAACAGTAAACTGAGTTTTGAAAGCTAATGGTATTTTTTTTCAACCCGGGTCTTTTTCTCCTTATTGTGGCCGTTCTGAGTTTGAGTCATGCAAACTTTGCACTTAACATTGTAGAGAATACGCAGTCGGACAAAAAGGTACATTGGGGACAAACAGCGTGAGCCACCTAAAGCTTTACAAATGAACTTCAATTTGACGTAAGTCATTTCAAATAGTTGTTCTCATGTCAGACCAGAAGTCAACACAGAAATGAACTACAGCTGCAATGAATAATTAATTCAATTAATCGCCAACTGTTAGGGCTGAACGATTTTGATAAAAATATCTAATTGCAGTTATTTTGACTGATGTTGAGATTGCGATATGATTTGCGATATTAGGGGGAATGATCATTTTTACATCATTAGAATAAGTTTCACTGAGAAACATTAAAATGATAACAGTGTGATTTTTGCGGGGATCTGTACAAAACAAAGATGTCTATATGCCTCCACGCCGGCGATAGCCGTGGCCGGATACATTATGTTTTTTTGGGTTGTCCGTCCATCCATCACTGTGACTTAACCTCTGGTCCATTCTTGTGAACGCAACATCTCGGGACCGCCAGGAGGGAATTTCTTCAAATTTGGTTCAAACATCCACCTGGACTCAAGGATGAACTAATTAGATTTTGGTAGTCAAAGGTCAAGGTCACTGTGACCTCACACAACACGTTTTTGGCTGGACCAAACAAGACATTTGAGGACGCCATCTTGGGCTTAGGGAAACATTTTTCACTATTTTCTGACATTCTATAGACCAAACAACGAATCGATTAATTGAGAATATAATTGACAAATTAATTGACAATGAAAATAAGAATTAATTGCAGCCCTAAGATGAACAGAATTAGCTATTTTTTTAGCTAACTGCACAGGAATATACTTACTGGCTAACAGTACTAGCTGCCTATTCATCTGCATAATAACAACAACAGATATTACAAAATGTCCTAAAAGGCTTTAGTTGCTTTTTAGGGATGATTGTCGCTGTTGCTTATGGTCTGACTTTTCTCCCAGTTGATTTTGGGGAGGTGAAACACTGTCTCCAGGATTACAATGTTGATCAGAGCTACAAATTTGCTGGGCTCTTTCTCATCTATTGACGTCTAGATTTTAAAGTCTGTCATCAACAGGTCCCGCTCTCTGCAGCAAAAGTTTTTTTCCTTTTTTCGGTAGCGCAGAAATACCGCCAGCCTCAATCGACAGAGGTGGCAACTGCAAAGTTGGTATGACCCATCGTCAGAATGAACACAATCACAAGAATAAAACCCAGTTTAAAAAATACTGAAATGTTCCTTTTAAATTTATAAAAATTTACAAAAAGTCTTAGTTCCTGGTGTTAATAAATGTCGTACTTATTGCGACTTTAACTCTCACAATCATTGTTTGACTTGCTCACCCAACCAACCACAGTCTTGGCTTTCATATAGCATTTTAAAATCATGTCCCGCTACTATCTCAAGCTGACCCCGCAGCTATATATGGAAAAAGCATAAAATTCTTTATTGTTATGTGCACAATTACAGTGAAGGCTCCTTTCCAACAGTGCTCATATATACAAATAAAAGACTAAGACTTGAAGACATAAAATAGTGCAGCAGGAGAACAAAAAGTCCTCATTAAGCATCTGATTGAGGAGCTTGGCAAAGACTTGCTATACATCTCACCGGCTCTCTACATTCTGACTTATAGAGGAGACCCTCCCTTTACATTTAAACTGGAACAGACCTGCTGTTTCCCCCTGAGGCGACGAGTCTGACAGTATTAGTTTTCACAACTGAGAGTTATTCTGCAGTAAAATGTAGGTTAGTGGCTAAAGATTAATGTCAAGGTTATATATCCTCATACATTTGAACAGAAATGCTACAATTTACCTACCTTGGTATTTCTGTTGAAATCGTTCAACCAGATAATACGCCAAGAAGATGATAGTTTTGTTGTTAATAGGGTTTCCTGAATGGGACACTTGCAGTGCATTTGAAAAAAATGACTGGATGAAATATAATGACCTTAATGCCAGAGGTAGAATTGGTTCCACTTTTCTGAAGCATCATTGACTCTGAGAGCCAGGATATCTGTCCATTACACTATTATATGCCATTACCAATTTATTCTTGATAGTTGAGAAAACGGTCTCACCACACAGTTCAAATTAAGTAGCTTTTCCGGAGCATTCAATTATATCAGGTCATGGAATTATAAATGTTCAAATTTGAGTTTTCCTGAGCACTTCTTGTCCATATTGATAGAATTAAAATGACCATGAATATTAGTGGTACACCAGTATGTTTTAGCATAACATTTTGCAATACAACAAGTCGTGGCGGCACGGTGGTGCAGTGGTTAGCGCAAGAGGGTTCTGGGTACAAACCAGCTGGCGGGCTTGGGCCCTTCTGTGTGGAGTCTCCTGTGAATGTGAGCATGAATGGTTGTCTGTCTCTAAGTGTCAGCCATGTGATGGACTGGCGATCTGTCCAGGGTGTACCCTGCCTCTCACCCCAATGTCAGCTGGGATCGGCTCTGTGACCCTCTAACAATAAGCGGTTACAGACAATGGATGGATGGACAAGTCCTCTGCCATGCTAGCAGAATAGTTGAGGCTGTATACATAGAAACAGCAGCGTTTTTTTAGCTAAATTATATCTTCATTCTTAATTAAATCTCAGGGATGATTAAAATAACATGCTGAGTTTGAGCAGGTATCTTTTTTGTGTGGTAACATTTAACGCAAAACACAGTGCATCAGAGGACAGTGGGCATTTGGTCATAAACTAAAGGTTTGACCTGAACTTTGCTGTTAAAGGGATCAGCAAAGTTATTACAAGGAATCCTGAGGGGAACATGAATGTTGTACCAAATGTCACAGAAATCCTTCCAATAGAGATATTTTATTCTGCTTTATTCTGAACCAAAAATGTCAACCTCATAGTGTCGCTACGGGAAAAGCCGGACGATCACTAAAGAGGTTAGGATACATCGTCTGGGAACCATGAATGTCTCTATAAAGTTTTGTGCCAAGTCGTGTAGATGTTATATATTATATAGATATTTTACCACCACTACCTACCACTTAGTTTGCATTGATGCTGCCACTAAATATAATTGTGTGTTGTTAAATGTGAGAGAATGGCAGCGTTGACCACATTTGCTTTGGAAATTGGGTCTTTGGAGAATATTAGTCCAACCAACTTCATACATTTGCTCTGTATCTTCCTGAAGACATTGTCCTCATGAGCAATTTTGAACCAATAATGAACATCCTTTGTCCTTCCTCAAAAACATAAACATAAGGTTTTTCTTCTTGAAGACATATAGTAAGCCCACGACAGCCTAAGCTCTACCTTGTACAGGTTCATGTTGAGGGATGAGAAGTGCCATTTTAGGCAAACATGACTTTAAAAGCTATTGATGAGCTCTTTCTACTGCCAAAAGGGTACATGTGAAGTCTTCACTAATCCAGAGTTATTAATCAAAATGCAAAAGACCTACCATTGAACACACACACAAAAAGAGAAAAATGTATTTCTTAATAAATGGTAAAATAATGCTCATTAGGTATATTGTCATCTACATGTTTATGAAGTTTAAATATTAAAGATTGAATTTAATAAACAAAGTCGGGACAAAGTGTTGGTCAAATGTCACTTAAGCCCCTCTGGTTCCCACTCCTCGATATATTTCCCCCTTCAGACTAAAAACGAGGAAAATGACAGTTTAAACCGATGTGTTTTATCTCTGAATGCTCTGAGTGTCTCTTGTTGATGACACATTGGGATGTGTGATTGAGCTCTCCTCCAGCGATTAGCCTGCAGGGCCTTTTTTGTTCCCCGGACCAATGCAAACACAATCACAGTGCTATTCACCTGCTCTTAGCAGAGCCAGAGGAACCCACTATGCTTTTAATTACTCCAGTCAGATTAATCACACTCTCAGATGACTCTGAATCAAATTTAACGATCTGTGTGTCTGTGTTTGTATGTATGTGTCTGTCTGTGTGAATGTGTGTGTTGTGAGACAGACAGTCGGAGATAAGCTTATTATGGGAGAGATTAGAAAAGCCCTTCCTATTGAAAAGACAAATATGCTGAGGATATTCATCTCCTCACTGGGAAGATAATGAGTGAAACTGTGTCCTTATCGGCAGCCTGCTCTTCATTCAGAGAACTCGCTGTTTAATAGGCAGTCTGGCTGCCAGAAGCCTTTCTATTCAAGACTGCCTTGATTATACGTTTTTTTTTTCCAAGTGGCATAGATATTGTGTATTATGTTCTAAAGACTGGAGAACTTTTGGAGATGGACCGACGGAGGCTTTCAGAAGTTCATCAAAATGTCTTCAAGTAGTCTTAAGAACAGACTTAGTGACAACAGGTGGGCATGTCCTTCACCATTAAAACAGACAAAAAGACGTGTGAATGGCGCGATAATGTGCACGGCAAAGGTGTGTAATAAGAACGCCGTTCTTGCTTTAGGTGTGTCATTTTCACGGCATGTAGTCTGTTCTGGCTGCAGTGTAATGACAGAGAATAAAAGAGGAGAAAGACCCAGATACAGATACACAGATATCGCTGTTTGTTGTGTAGAAGTGCGTGTGTGTCCAGTAGTGCAGCAGCGGCGCTGTCCCGAAGCTTGGAATACCTTTCGAATATTTCTCACCGAAGCTTCGAAGCCCAAAAAATGGTATTCGGGGACACCCCTAACTTTCAACCAGGAGACCGGTGTTTTCTAAGTTACTTTAATGACGTTTGTCACGTGTTTTCCGTAGCGATGTTACATTGTTTCCCTACGTATTTTACTTAGGTTACGTACTAATTTTAAGACCAACCATGATGTTTTTCCTAAACCTAACTAAGTGGTTTTGTTGCCTAAACCTAAGTGAGTGGTTTCGTTGGTCCGTGCTGTTACTGTACCTTCATACACGTGTAGTATTCACGCCTCGGCGAGGGAAAATATGACACTGACACGCTATCCTCTGGTGGACAGGCGGGTCAATTCCGCACTTTGGTGTAATATCGGGTGTTAAAACACCTAACGGGTGCATCAAAAATTATATGTTGTTTATAGATTTGCAGAATTCGGACCAAGGAGTCTAACCTAAAACAAGAGTCAAAAGGTGAAGCAAACCCTGTGATTTGCAGCCCCGGCAAGACGGGCACACTGCTGGCCTGTCTTGACAGTACCATCAGGAAGGCAAAACATGAGTGGGCAGAGGAGATTTCTGGTGGCGTCAGACTGTATGGATCGGTTGTAGCTGCTGCGGTAGTGGGCCAATCACACGACGCATTAAATTGAAGAACGTTTGCAGGGATTTGCATTGTTTTCTAGATCTGGTTTTGATACTACTTGGTACTGGGTTATTTCGATCGTATAGAGTACTGATACCCAGCTCACTTACTCTACCGTCACCTCTTCTCTCTCTCTCTATACCGCACACTAACCTACTAGTTTTTTCTTAAAGGAGTTTGCTACTTGTATAACACATTTTAGTTTAGAGCATCTTAAAAATACATTTTTTCAAACAAATCCCTGATGCGTAGGCCCCGGCGGGGAGTCAACTTTGTCCAACTAAGATCATTTTTGTGCTTTGTTCAAACCTCCTGTGGAATACACACAGAGAAACACTCCTCCCCCGTCCATTTTTGGACAATTTAGGCAAATACACCCTGATTACATAACTGTCTTGTCTGAAGTCATTTCTGCATTGGATAGACAATTTGTACTGAAGTATGTGTGTGTGAGTGTGTGTTTTGTCCGATCTCTACACATAAAACATTTCCACAGTGATGATCTTCCTCTTTCTCACACGCACACACACACACACACACTTTCTTTCTTTTTGCTGCTCTGAACTGAAGCTCATACATTATTTGGTCTGTGTTGCAGTGTGGAGGAGAATTCATGCAGTGAAAATCTCTTCAGGTTGTGGACCTGGATGTTTGGTGCACCATGTGTGCTTTGATTGACACAGGGAACATGACACTTATGTAATACATTCACACACTGTGACATCAGTGACATGGCGGTGATATGGTGTTGGTTATTGTATGTGACATGTATACTGGATGAGTTTGGTCATCCAAAGAGACACGGATCTGCTGTGGGCCAGAAAGAAAGAGCACATTTAGTTCATTTGTCTGCGGGAAAGGTCAGAAAAGTCACATTAAAATGAGACGGAGCGGAAATTATTAGGGTATCCCTCATTTCTCTTTAAGCGCTAATGTTTCCTAAATATGAAACAGGACTTTCCTCAAAAGCGTCATCATTGGATCACAGGATGTCTATCTTTTTTGCTCCTATTACAAGAATATAAATTAAAAAGTATGTCGCTTTTTCGCCGCGTAATATTCACGTTCTGTGTGAAAGTATTCATGGTGAAAACAACAGTTTGAAAAAAATACATTGCAAATGAATTGCACGGAAAATGTGTATAGCGGCCTCAAGGGTCATCAATCAGATGTGTCATTATAATCATAAGTTTGAAAACTATTATTATTATTAATAATATATTGGTTGTTTCACATATGAATTTCACTAAATTGGCTAAAAAATCCTAACAAGTCCAAACATGTTTGTGCAATGGATTGTCAGAGTTGTATTAACAAAATTCAGAAATAAACTCTGTTTGAAAAAAAAAAAAAAATCAGAACAAATGTAAAGCACAGTGTGACATTAATAGTGTTAAAAAAAGCACTATTAAACTAAAGGTATCAACAGTTTTCCATATTTCTCACTCTTTCAAGATCTTTTTCATTTGTTAAATAGCTTGCTTTTGCCTTTTTTTAGCATAAAGATTATATGATGGTATTATGGCAGAAGATACCACAGCCTGGTGGTAGATTAGTACTCCTCCTAACTCCTTCTCCAGGTGATATCAGATAGAACTCCTGTCAGTCACATTTTATCATCCCGGCTTTGAATTAGCTGCTGCAGGTAGATATCAGCTTTTCATGGCAGCTGGTGCGGAAAGCAGTCAGACAACGGAACATTTACCACCTTCAAAAATGATTTTGTCTGAAGTATAAAAATTGTTCAGTCAAATCTGTTTTTAAAAGAGAAGAAACAGTTTAGATATTAATAATACGTTTTCAAAATAGATTTTGACTGAGATTGACAGCCAAAGTAACCGAGCTTTGAAATGTTCACATTGGCAGATGCTACTGTAAGTTATATTTGACCGACCTCATGTATTGTGTATGAATGTCCTTTTCAAGGACACTGAACAGATGACAGTTGACCACAGCACATGTCGGCTGAGCTCAGGTAGATCTCCACAGGAGGAGAGGGGATCGTTCCCTTTTCCCTGAGCCTCCTGCCTGGACTGCATCTTCACACACACCGAGACAGAGGGATGAGAGCGAGAGGCGATAGAAAGCGTCTGAGATGACAGCACTCTTACACACTCACAGCAGGAGTGGCGTCTGACGGTGTCAGCTCTAATGAGACCATTAACGAGCTGTCGCGTTCGTTAAGCAACAATTAAAGAAACCCTCTGACGGGGCTTTGCATATATTGAGCTTTTATGTAGCTGTATTTTTTTACCCACATACATGAGTTTATGAATATATGAATAAATACACACTGCATATCATTTATAAATAGTCATCAGTATATATTCCCTTTGACACATAGTGTATTTCTTTAAAACACAAGGGACCAGTCTCATTCTAACCGCTCATAGTCGTATTGATTTATTGGCAATCACACGGCGGTTTAGCTGGTGTGTGTGTCTGAGAGAGTCGGAGAGTGACATGCAGTTCGCTGCAGTGCCTACTGAATTTTACACAGCTCTTGCTCTGAGATATTGAGTGGATGTAGCTGAGCGCTCGCAGATAGAGTGTTTCTGAATCTCGGTTGGCAGTGTGACAGTCGGGATTTGCAACAGCGCACTGACTGCTTGACTATCTGGAAAAGTAGATTCTGAGTGGTAAGGTGCTGCCGCTGACAGCAGGAACTGTCGATGCTGCGAGAATAAACGTTGATTCCCTTTCACTCAATTTCTACATATAGGAAGACTTCAGTGATGTATTTAGGGATGCACCGATACCGCTTTTTTTCCGACCGAGTACAAGCACAAGTACTTACATTTGGGTACTCGCCGATACCGAGTACCGATACGAGTACTTCTCTGTGCCAAAAGACCCTCGTTAACAGCCAGCTGGAGGGTGTGAGCGACACACGGCAGGCTGGGGAGTCCCGCATACGAGGCGGTGCGCCGCGACCGGCTCTGGGTCGGCTTGGAAAGGCTTGGGGCGAAGGTCCTTCCCGGGGGCCGTGGCCAAAGTGCTCGCTGCGCCCTCTCCCCACACCGGGGAGGGACGAGGCCCCCTGCTGGCGGACTGTCCTTAGTGCGCCCCAACTGCGTCGTGCCCCCAGGGTGGGGCTTGGCCCAAGTAAAAGGCGCCAGGGGTCTGCGGCGATATCTGCAACCCGCCCGACCCGTCTTGAAACACGGAGTCTAACGCACGCGCGAGTCAGAGGGTGCAAGCAAAACCTTGTGGCGCAATGAAAGTGGGGGCCTGTGGGCGCCGGGCCACCACCGGCCCGTCTCACCCACACCGTCGGGGAGGTGGAGTGGAATGGTATCGGAGCCGTTTTGCGAGTGCAAGTACATGAGCACAGTATAGGACCTGATACCCGATACTGGTTTTGGTATCGGTGCATCCCTATGATTAGATATTAGGATTTTTTTGTGATTTTTGTTTACTAGACCATGGGAAAAGGTTGAATCATACAATCGTAGGGACTTTAACTTTGGAAAATATCTAAATTAGTACATTAAAAATGTTTGATTTTCAGCATGTTTGGTAGTCAGGGATGTCCTGAAGTCAAATATATCAGTCATTGTAAGGCATTACTTCTAAAAAAATATTTCCAGTAACCCAAAAATCAAAGAATAAACGTGTCTTTTTACATTGTTAAATGCAACTCTTACAAACCATTAATGTTGGTACATATTCCCAGGGTTAAGGAGGATCCTAAAGTCTGCAATTTCATTTCATGAATGGATAGTTACATGGCTGAAGAGAAAAAGCCAAATTGGCAAGTTAAAGTAACAGTGAATGCTTTCTTTTCCTCCTTGTCTGCCTGTCTTGTATCATGGAAAAAGAGTTGACAATGTTGCGTCATATATTCGAGATATATCTTTTTTTTCTCCCCCTCTACCTTGACTTTGTGAATGAAGCTTACATGCAAAACAGTGAGGTACCTCTACACGTGACCGATGGATACTGTGCCACCATCGGCCACTATCAGAGCCAAGTTCTGCCAATAACGATAGTTTGTAAAATGTCCTATCGCTAATTGGTCGACCTCTAATAAAAATCAAACTGTAATATGTACTACATTACTGGAAAGAGTCATGTAATTATATCCTCCCGGTACTGACTCAGCTGCTCTGCTGAGGTATCACCTCCTCTGTCCAGCTCTCACATTAGCTCAACATTCAACATGATTGTGAAACTGTGTTCTGCAGCAGTGGAGATTTCACACACAGCTGCAAAGTGTGGCACATCTTCTTCTCACATGCACTCTAATGGACACAGCGTGACATGTGATCTTTAAAGTAGTAGATAAGTAGTAGCTTTAATTGTTTTAGATGGGGGGGTATTCAATTAAAAGTCAAGGATGTCCAGTTACTGTCTAAATTGCATCCCATATAGCCTACCCCTACGTCTACCAAATAAAATTCTATCTCATTTAAACAACAAATTTATTGTCAATTTTCAAAGTAGGACACTTTTGAAGGAAGTGTGTAGCATTTGGGTGGATTTATTGACAGAAATGGAATATAATATATACTTTAGTGTATACTCATCTGAAAATAAGAATTGTTGTGATTTTGTTACCTTATGCGAGGATCAGACTACACAATATTTTTGACGGTTACGATGGTAACTATGTCAGATTAGACGATTGATAGTCATAAATCCTTGTTGTGACTTGGCCACGACACATGACGCTCTACCCGTCGGTCCCTTACCGGGGCTCAAGCCCCCGGTCCCGACCATCTAAAGGGCCCATGAGGCTCCAGGGGAAAACGATAAAAATATAATTCACAGAGAGAAGCGAAAGCAGGTGCGCAACGGGATGACATTACCTAGATTGAATATCCCACTGCGAGGTCCGGCAGCCTTTGCGCTGGGAAGGTCCAATGACATCATTCTGCATAATAAGTAGCCATGTGCTTCTTTTTAAAGCTGTGTGCATCTGTGCTCAGCCGGTCAAATTCACGGCAATGACGGAACACGTCATGGAAAGCAAAAAAAAATTCAAACAAGCTAGACTTTCTGTCGGGACATCGTGAGGTGTCGTGAGGCGTCCCGGACGTTCTGAGGCATCCCGGACGTCATGAGGTGTCCCAGACGCAGCGTTGATTCTCATGTACAATGACATACTACACAAGATAAAGCGATCATTTTCTGACACCCATTGAACTTGTATGGAAAACAAATAGCTATCCAATAGCTTTTATTCATAAATAAAATGAATCCTGGCACAATGAATGAATGAATGAATGAAGGCCTACATTTCAAGTAAAAGAAAACAAGATAGAATCTTCTGAAATAATAAAAAGTACCTCAAGCAAGCAATGAACTAGTATAATATATATATGTATATATGTATAATATATTACCCATCAAGAAGATGTTTTTTTGTCGCAGAAACATTTTTGCCATATTATGAATCAGTTTTATTCTAAACGATCCTGTTTTAGATTCATGTTATTGACAAACTGCATAATTTGCAGTTGATAAAAGGAAATAAACTCAAAATACTTAAGTATCATGATAATATCGTCTCGTGGGGCCTCTGGTGATTCCCACCCCTACATGACACTACGGGTAAAGTGACCTTCATTCCCCAACATAAATTATTCCTTTGATCAACCCAGGTGCCTGATGCTAATATAATGAGTTATATAATCATGTATGTATATTTATGTATATCTGTGTAATGTATAATATACAATACATACAAAGCAGTAACCTAGTTTTACAGTAGTATGTCCTTTGATGGGGAGCCAAGGATGTTGGAATCACGTGTAGCATGTTATAGCGCCGTATAGTTGGAGCCATGTGCTCGTGGCCTGATTCCTTTCTCTCCGGGGACGAGGTTGTAGCTAGAACTCGCTAACGCACACACACACACACAGCGCTTTAATAGACTAGTGATGGCTCTGCACAAAATTACACAATATACAAAATACATACACACAACATGCATGCTTCACATAGAAACATACTTCATGGGTGGAGATATGTGTGCACACATATATGTACTCACATGCACACAGACATGCCCGCCGAGGGACGCTAATGAAGATAAAGTAGCTAATTAGACGTGACAGTGAGGCGTGACGTTATGGGGTCGGCTTGGACGTATAGACTTTGGCCAATATAGGACAGTGTGTTCGGGAGAGATGAATGCATGGAATGGATGAATGTAGTGGGGAGAAAGATGTATCAAAATATGTCAAGATATAGATGAGTGTGTTTGAGGTTCATTCAGCTCCCTTGGTGTTGGCTCCCCTGAAGTTTTCTTCCTACACACACACACTGCTGACCTAGATCTACGAGGTGGGTGATTCCTGCAGGTATAGCACATCTTGGCTGACTCCATACTGCCTGAAATCTGGAGGGAAATCCAGCAACACACACATACATTCATTCACCTATAGTTACCTTTCTCTTGATATTACTATGTGTTCCTCTGACTGTCTTTAAAGGTGTATTTAGCAATATTTTTAGATGAGCAAAGGATGAAATGACGATACATCAGACCGGCACATGCAGGTACTTTTCAAAAAGACAAGGTCGCGCCCCTTTTGGGGGATAGAAAACCAAAGATCCCATAGACTTCAATGCAATTTGACGTGTGCTTGGATTGTAATTTTACCCCCGCGGCAATGGAGTCGAACGTATATAGCGCTCCGCGTGTCCTTCCGTCCGTCCGTTCGCGTGTCACACTTTAGTTTCGGGAGCAGAACTCGGAAACTGTTAAACTTAGGAACTTCAAATTCGGTATGATGGTTGACAGTTTGGTTTAGTTGTGCCTTTTAGAGGTTAGAAGTCTAGGGTGCCCATTAGTTAATTAATTAATGCCCATTAATTCCATTAGTTCCAAAAGGGCAAAACCTTTGGCCCTACTTTAGTAGAGGTCAAGCAGTGAGCGGGGGGGGGGAGTGGGGCCATGATCATTTTTTGAACTCTTGTTTTGACAAATTCGTATGATAATTATTTTGCGATCTTGCCTGAACCTGAGCATCCGTGATATATTTCATTGTTACATTATGGTGCGTTCAGGCTCTATGCAGTAAAAATGAGTATTGGGTGAAGGTAAATTATAAAGCTATCATGATGTGTTCAAATGTAATCTTGTTAAATGTAGTTTTTGGTGAGAAACTTGAATAAATACAGTTGTTTGAAGGAGATGAAATAGATAATAGAGTGGAAATTATGACCTGTTTAACTTCCTAACACTAGCTCTAAGCAGCTTATAATACATAATTATAACTACAAATGGCAAGTTTCTTTATCAATAAAAATATATTTGACTATAGATGACTATAACAGAGTAAAAGGATATCATTTTTGAAGGTTCACACTGACTTTGGGGAGGTTGAAATGATTTTTCGGGACAGTGGTGAAAAAGAAATAGTGTAGAACCTTGCATACCAGCTGCTATAACAAAACAACACAACACCAATCTGTATCGGCTGATATGGCTCATAAGCGATGGGCGATCGGTATTGGGCATCTCTGAAAGTTTTACTTTTTTATACCTTCCCTTTTTGTCCTGCTGATCCGAGCCGTGACTCAAAACCATGATGCGATCCAAACCGTGAGTTTTGTGATCCGTTGCACCCCAACATGGCTCACATTCCTGTCTCCCATGTGGAACTGCTACAATAAAGAGCCGCTGATATGAGCCAGAGTATGACTGACGGTGTTGCACAGCACATCTGATAGCATGTGCTAGTAGTTTGGTTAGTCATTGTGTGTGTGTGTGAGTGTGTGTGTGTGCGTGAGTTACTCAGTGTTATGTCATGCACCTCCCACCTCCTGTATCTTATCTATTACGTCACATCACCATAGTAACCTCAGCAGCGGTGATGCATTCTGCTTCACTGGACCACCAGCCACCTACGACACTCACCAAGGTCTGTCTGTGTTTCAGTGTGTCTGCACACATCTCACACAGGTGAGTGTGTGTGTACTGTCACTGTTGGTTCTTGCCTGTGTGTGTGTGTGTGTTCGTTTGTGTGTGCTGTCTAATGGAGCATATTCAAGCTATTAAGTAATGACGAGAGGTAGAGAGGAATCCTGAGGAGTATGTTGAGTGTGTTTCAAGCTGTGAAGTTGTTCAATGACTACATTTACACGCACAAAATATTCCGTTTTTTGCCCTTATTCTGAAAAAAGACAATATTCACACTAAGCTGTTTACATGGCTAATGAAAATGAATATTCCACTAATATTCACGTTTACATGCATAGTCCGTGTAGCGACTACTATCGATCAAAAAGTAGCTAAGAGGCTAAAGTAGGCTCTCTACTGTGTCACGCATAAATCCATACTAAGTCCAGATGTATGTTATGATGTTTAAGTGAAAAGAATCACAAATAATAACCGTGACATGACACAGAAAATATCCAAGCCTAACTCACCCTCATTGTCTGAATCCAGCCGTCCAATTGCACAAGTAAATCAAGTGAAAACCACACACCTGTGCCAACCAGAAGAATGTGTGAAGCCTAAACAAACAATGATAAACAATACAGGCTAAATACACATTTTGGCTCCTGCACTCTGATAAACGTAACCAGTGGCGGACATCCTCCCTCTTTCATTCCTTAAACCATCTTCTTGAAAAGGTTGGCGTTGCAATATTGCTGCACTAGGGCTGTGTATTGGCAAGAATCTGGAGATACGATAGGCTTCACAATACAGGGGTTACAATTCAATATAAGGCGATATATGGTGATTTTTTTCATCAAATTTTTTGGAAAACTGTCGTAGCATAAAGAACACACCATCACATGCATACAATCTGAAATCAGAACAATCGGATCTGCATTTGCATTTATCACAGTCCCTGTAACATCCAACATCATAGCACTACTTTGACAGGGTGCATCTCTTTTCCAATGAATTAAAGTATTGACTGATTTAATCTTTGCATGTAAAATATTCATTAAATGCAGTGTTTTTTAAAATCTATACAGTTTCATATTTGATTTTTTTTCGATATTTTCTTACACCCCTAATTTGCACATATCCAAAAACCTGTTGATATCCAGGTCTTTCATAATGTTTAAGAGTAGATGTGTTTCTCCTTCCGACCAGAAATGTGGGCTTTTCTTTTGGGCATGCATCTCTGCAAACTGTCTGCTCGTCGGTTTGTGCACGACGCACACAGCTGGCCGTAAAAACCCCAACTGAGACGCATATTCCGAATGTTCTGTATACACATGTCTAAATAATGCTCCTAAAACCCGAATAATATCAGCACGTCCCACATGTCTTAATATGGAAATGCTCCATTCGGGATAAGTTATAATTCTGAATATCCAAACAGAATATGCTGTTTACATGACCCGTATCAAATTCAGAATATTGTCACATTTTGGGATAATAGTGGAATAAGAGTGTGCATGTAAACACACACACACACACACACACACACACACACACAGACAGACAGACAGACACACACACAGACAGACAGAGAGAGAAGGATTGGCTCAGGGGAAGAGCATACAGTAAAGAGGGCAAAAGGCGTCACAGCTGTATAGAAGCTTTGGCACTGATGCAGCTTGGCAGATTTCACCCTTCAGTTCTCTTTGTAGAACAATACACACTGTAAGCAAGTGCCCCCTGCACAGCTGTGCATTGTGTTTGTTTTTTTAACATAAAATGAACATTTCTTTTTTGCAGCTGATGTTAAAGGCTTCTGTTCATTGTGTCTAGTCAGGCAGATGGTTTCGGCTTTATCTGTCCAAGTTTCGAGATGTCTCTGACATTTCCGCATCCAACGAGTTTTTGTATTGTGATGCTCACAGCATTGAAAATCCAATACATTAAATAATTTAACAGCAACATCCCTCTCCAGAAAACAGTGTCCCTGTTCACGGAGCACAGGTGCAGATTTTTTTTTTCTAATAAGAGGGAAATATCTATTTGGGGCTAATCCAGCAAATATGATACTTCACACATCACATTTCATTAGTTCACTGATGCAAAAAATACTGCCATAAAGCCGTCCTGCTCACTGATCAGCAAAATTTGACACAACAGTAATGTCCCAGTGGGGTAGTTTGGTTTATAGACAGCAGTCACATTAATAATAGATAAAAAGTAGAATAATAGATAGAAAGAAGAAGCCAGGTTAAAGGTACCCCGTGGAGTTTTTGACTTTTAGTAGCACTATGGAGGTTTTTCATTATGGCGGGTCCTTAATTATTACATGTTTGTTGTTGAGGTTTTTATATCATTCTTTAGCTTCCCAGTGGTGTTCCTTTTGGTCCAACATTTTGGTCAAAATGCTACTTTCCCAAGCCCTCCTAAAAATGTTTTCCCACGTGACCTGAAGTAGGTTTATGCATGATGACTGCTGCTACATGTGTATACTTTTATATCCTTATCCATACTCTATGTATTACATACAGTAACTTAGATGGCGGGTGGCACGCTCCCAGTTTGGAGAAGCAGACGAGAGGCTGAGCAAATGTACCTCTGTGGACGCTGCTTTAGTTCAGATCCAAAAGTCACACAATAACACAAACAAACTAACCGATCGATGCGGCGGTAGACGAGCAGCTCCTGTGTTCTGTGAGGTAAAACTTTTTTTGTAATTCACTTTTTATTGTTTTGCAAAAGAAGTTACATCACACAGAACATTCTGTTTTTATCAAAGGAGTCTGGTGGCATTGAAGACAACGATATATCATCTTCATTTCCTCGTCAGAAACGGCAAGTCATAGTCAAGTCAGCACACTGACACACTGACAGCTGTTGTTGCCTGTTGGACTGGAGTTTGTTATGACTTGAGCATATTTTTAATGCTAAATGCAGTACCCATGAGGGTCTCACGACAATATTTGTCATTGTTTTGTGTTGTTAATTGATTTGCAATAATAAATATTACATAACATTTGCATAAAGACAGCATATTTGCATATAAGTGTATTAAATACTTGACAAATCTCCCTTTAAGGTACATTTTGAACAGATAAAAAATGTGTGCTAAATTTGCAATTACAACTGCGAACTACATTAACTATATATTATTAACATTAACTATGGACAATCATGCGATTAATTGGGATTAAATATTTTATTCAATTGACAGCCCTAGTCAAAATGATTTAAACCAAAACATGGCTGCCCAAAAGGCAAGAGGACACAAAAAATAGTAATTTGTTTGTACTGACCCTTTACAGTAAACACCATGTTTTAGTGAAGGTGGTTATACAACATTACCTTCAATGTGAAACAGGACAAAAATACAATAATCAATGAAAACACTTACTGAGGAGGCAACACTTTTCTCAGGGATTCACATCGTTGTTGCATTTCACCTCTATGACTTAGATCTGCTTTTCGCCTTAAGGACAGTTGTTGGTGTTCACAGTTATTAGATAAACATATGCTTCCAAGCACCATAATACTGCCGTACTACAGCGGCTTCAACCGTCACTCCATCCTCTTCTAGCTTGCTGCCTTTCTTCCCCGTCTGCCTGTGACATGGCCGTTCGCAAAACGTTGCATGTTTCTGCGTTTTGTTAAATATAGTCGAGCTCGGTGCTATTTATAGAAGCCCCGGCGTGCTCTGCACCTAAGTCGGGGCCTGTTGCATGGTGGGAGAGGAGATGGGTCGGAGGTGGGGCGCTTGAGGATACTGTGACCCAGATGACTGAGCTGGAATGATCGGCCTCGCGGCGCTCAGCGTGCCGCCGCGCTAATGCTCCCGCAGGAACGCGGTGACACAAGACGCATGTCTCATCTGCCTTTGTTCTGTGGGGAGAACGGACGGTTCGGAGTATTCAGGAATGTCAATTAAACTGCGGAGCCGAGAGCTCGTGCATCACGGCCATTAGTCTGTTTGTGCACGAGGGGCATCACAACATGCATCTGCAGAAATTACCAAAAAACATCTAAGGGATTGTTTTGTTACATAAAACCAAGTTTCTTGAATGCAACGTGATGCATTCAATGTCTTTCACTGAGCCAACTGCCCTGGGACAGAGCTGCCACTAATGGTTTGTCTGGTGGTTTGTTTGCAGTGAATAAGTTTTTTTTATGAAAGCATTGTAACCATTCCTCCATCTCTGCCTCTCTCTCTCTCTCAGGATATCAAGTTCCCAGTTCCTTGGTCGAGGAGGGGGCGAGGTGGGAGAGTCGTCACCTTCTACAGGAAGTCTACGACAACGAGTCAAAGCTCTACGTTGAGCCGATAAAAAACTGCACAGAACCAGGTAAGACGAGCTGAGGTGCTCGGCGAGATGAATGTAAAACATGTCACGGGAGCGGGCAGGAGTGTTGTGAGGTTTCCGAGAGACGAAGCAGTTTAAATAACCCGCGTGTCTTTGCAAGAGAGGTAGAGGAGTTAATCTCAGTGTCTCCTAATGCAAACACCGGTGTGGGTTATTCATCTACTTGTGAAGTTTCAGATCTCTTGCTATTCCATATTGTATTCTTTGGATATGGTTATGGACTGCTAATGTGGCAGCATATTGCTCTCGCATGCCTCCACGGTAAACAAAGAATTCAAAAAGTCTCTTGAATTGAAGTAAATGGAGGTTTAACAACAGCAAAAATATATCAAAACGTTTACAAACTCTTACACAGCTCGTGCAGTATAATCATATGCTGTATATAAAAAGTCTCATTTATCCAGCCGTATGCTCACTACTTCCCAAACACGTACATTTTTGCTAAAACCTTACTATTTTCTCCGGATTGAGTAGCATGTTTATATAATAACCTTATTTTTCATTCATTTTTTTCTTGTTTTTGGCTGGACCGCAGAGGGCCAGCCCTATAAATGCAAAAGTCTTGTCACTGACTGAGTGATGAAGTTACACGATTGGTTGGCTGTGTTGGAGTTTCCTCAATGGCCGTAGCTCCAGCGACGCGATGCGTCCCGCTCACAAAACTTGGACCAAGCTGCGAATCTAGGCGATCTAGTTCTAAAATGACACAAGATTCATCGGTGACATTGCCTGTTTCCCGCTTAAAATGTTTACAGAGGTAGATTTTGATGGGTTGTTTAGATGGAATAATGGAAAGTTTACGAGCAGGCCACCATGTTTTTTTCCTGTTTGAAATGACAAGCAGAAAACCAGGGACCAATCAGGTGCATTTAACGAGAGGTTACATCACCGCTCGTTGAGCAGTGGAGCAGCCCGTCCCCTGGTGTCCTCGCCAGACCTGGTGGACATATAGCACTGGATTTAACATTATAGACACGACCACTGACTCTTATTTTCTCATGCATTTTCAAAAATAACATATGTAGGCTTGCTTTATACATTTATTTTTCATGACACAACTGTCACTGCATCCCAAAATAAGTGAGTTTGAGCGAAGCATGACGATGCCTTCGTCTGTCTACAATCACTGCTGCCATGATCACTAGTCTGGGTGTGACACCCCTTTATAGTTGCGCTTCAGTTTCACTGTAACTGCGTGTGGCTATTAGTGCTGATCTTTGTGAGTTGGACTGTTTTTACAGTGAGGCTCATTTGCATAGAAAGGGGCCAATTTTGCTTCAAATGTTAATGCATATTACCTCATTTAAATACGTGCAAATAGCACAAAAGCACTGAGACACTTTTTGCTTGGCAGCGCAGTTTTGCGGGTGCTTTGAGAATTAGTCTGGGGAGTCTTGTAACTTGGTGACTCTTACGGCTTCATCTTTCATAATGTCGTGGTGGTAGGGCTGTGCAATTAATTCGGTGAGGGAGGATCCCCTCGTGGGAACTCTTCGGCGCTGGCTGACTCTCTCCGGTAGCATTTCCTCCGTGGCAATGCGCTGCGACCGGCTCCAGCTTGGAAAGGCCTGGGGTGAAGATGGCGCTTTATAGCACCCCTCAACGCCTGGACCTCATCGCTTAGTGCTCTTAATTTTGCACCAGATTGATGCATTTAACTTTAAAATATAGGCTACAACATGTTCTTTCTAAATGCATGCTGTCTCCAAAGTCAACGAGTAATCGTGTTAAATTATCGTTATCTCAATATTGACAAAAATAATTGTGATGATGATTTTTGCCATAATCAAGCAGCCCTAAGTGGTGGTTTCTAAGTTGGTAGTGCTTATGATCCTGTATGTTGATAGAAATATCAAGTTTCCAGAGGAAGAAAATAGTACACACACACACACACTATCCAGGCTCAGGAGAGCTGGCAACAGAGAAGCTGAACTGAAGATGAGAAATGAGCAGCGCTCCCTCTGGTGAGCAGCTGAAGACAAACAGAGAGAGAGAGAGAGAAAGTGAGGAGGGATGTTGACATTAAGATGAAACGCTGATGAAAAACACAAACTTCTCCCAGGTAGAAATCCTCTCTGCTCCCCCGTTAGACTGAACGCTGCCTGTCAGCGTCACCGTGCTCGTATCCCTGTGTGTCTCTTCCTCGGTGTGTACCAAAAGCTCTCATGCCGTATGTTTGTTTTCTCTGTGGGCTTGTCGGTGTGTGTGTGTGTGTGTGTGTTTTCCCCATGGCGGCGGAGTGTGTGAGTGTTTTCCATGTGGAATCCTGGGGCTTTACAAGGCTGACGTCCTGCCAAGCATTCTCTTGATCTCATTGTAAACACACCGCCCCCATCTAATGCCTGCATACGCACACACACACACATGTACACATGCATGCACACACGCTCCCCCTGCCTGCAATTCGGGGTGCAGAGACGTTGGATTCTGCAGTCGGACTGGATTTGTACGGACGAGTTATATTTAGACAGCACATAGTTTATAGCCTGTTTCTGTTTAATTACGCTTTGTCTCCTGAAACACTAATTATCTTAATAGGGATTATTCCTGCTTTCCTGCACTAAAAGGGGCCTTCACAACGTGCTCCTTATGCCTCACTCTGTCTTTCTCTCTCTCTCTCTGTCTCTCCGTTATCATCTGTTCAGCTCTCTCATCTCCCCGGAGCGCTCGCTGTCTCCTTTTTCTTTGTATTTTTCTGTCTGTCTCTCGCTCATTGTAGTGTCGTCTTTTTTTTTTTTTCCACGTACAATCATCAGTTCAGTTTCAAGTCATAGAGCATTCTTGTCGTGCATAAGAAAAGATACTGCACGCACATGCACGGAAACACGGCATGTACACACACGTGCATCGTTGTGCATGCCGCCGACGTGTTAACAATGTGCATGCACGCATCCATCTAAACAAATATTTGATCTCATGTGGAGAATCTAAGCCTCATTGTTCCCAAAACAAGTGAACATTTCAGACGGAGTGGCTAATTGGATTTGTTTTATTTGTTTAACTTCCTGCAAGATTAGGCTCAAAACCAAATGACAACGTCTAGAAGTAAAGAAGATTAGCCCCCGTTGAATGATGTCGCATGTGTCTGGTTGAATTACCGGACTAACAAGTGAATTAATTTCATCCTCCTGCCAAAGAAAAACGCCTAAAGTGGAGGATTTAATAAGGTGAGACTGACGGTTTTGTCTTTTCCTTTTGTAAGAGAGATAAGGAGTGTACTGTAGGGGGAATAAGGGAGTAGGGTATTTGCTGGAATGGGCTCCGGGTGCCTCCTATTGGGAAAATAAAAATCAGTTATTGTTGCGCTTTCACAGCAACAGTTTGGGGAGAGAAAAGCCGAGGTCCTATTTTTAGTGGCGTTCGCTTGTCAGCCCCTCTGCAAATACGCAACAATGGCTCGGACACGTGACGGCAAATTCCCCAAAATAACGTTGCTCCTTCTGCTGTCGGCTCAGGCCAGCTGGGGTCTGCGAGGCTCCATCAAGTGAGCAAATCAATTGGACTGTACTGAGCTGGATGCAGCTTTATAGAAAGGAGGTTGTTTCTGGGAGATACGTGTGCATGAGCTGCAAAGAATATGTCACTGGTTAATCATCATGAGATATAAAATATATTGTGGCATTATTAGATTAAACGTGTTTATTTTTGTGTATTTTTTATTATTATTTCATGATTTAGTTTCTTTAACCTCTACTGTTGCAAATATAATGACGTGTGAAAGTCTTCAAAATTCATAATTATTTGAGAACCTTTTTCTACCCATATTGGGGAAGTTTTGTCTAATTTAAGTTTCCAGCTTTTAAGAGAAGCTTATACAGAAACATGTCAGGATTTTTACAATGTCTGAACCTTGACAAATGCTGGCTTACTGCATTTTGTGTTGTGGTGTCGGCTATAAAAATGAGCAAACTGAAAGTCTGAAAGTTCACTCTTGAGCTTAGGAACAGTTTGACAAAATAATTACTAATTACAAGCTTTTTCCGAAGCTTTCAACTGCATATCATAGTCTTAATCAGTCAATAGTTGGGCTGTCAATCTATTAAAATATTTAATCATGATTAATCGCTTGATACTAAATTCATACCTCAATACTCTTATCAACACGGGAGTGGGCAAATATGCTTGCTTTATGCAAATGTATGTATGTATTTATTATTAGAAACCAATTAACAACACAAAACAATGACACATATTGTCCAGAAACCCTCACAGGTACTGCATTTAGCATACAAAATATACTCAAATCATAACATGGCAAACTGCAGCCCAACAACAGCCGTCAGTGTGTCAGTGTGCTGACTTGACTATGACTTGCCCCCAAAACTGCATGTGATTATCATAAAGTGGGCATGTCTGTAAAGGGGAGACTCGTGGGTACCCAGAGAACCCATTTTCATTCAGATATGTTGAGGTCAGAGGTCAAGGGACCCCTTTGAAAATAGCAATGCCAGTTTTTCCTCGCCAAAATGTAGTGTAAGTTTGGAGCGTTGTTTAACCTCCTTCTCGACAAGCTAGTATGACCCGTTTTTTTTGTTTTAATTGATACCCGTATCTTCACTCTAGCTTTAAAACTGAGCTCGCTACCACCTACAAATCGCAAGTTATGTTAAAGAAATTAGTGGCATTAAAAGTAATTTGCGTTAGCGTTATTATCTCGTTAACTTCGACAGCCCTAATATAAATATATATAAAAATCACCAATGACCAACAATAAAATAAGAAATAAGTCAAGTGTTGTGTGAGTTGTAAACTATACAAATGCAAAGAGATGAATACTGAATGGATATGCATGCACTTTAACAGAGAAAATGAACAAATCCTCACATTTGAGAGACTGAAATCTCTCAAATATTTTTGAGTAAAAATAAATGAGCTTGATGTTGAATTAATTCTCAGAATCCTTGTTTTAGCAATAATACCCATCTCGGTTAATCCGAAAGAAAAAAAGAAAGCAGCATCAAACAAACGTAACAACAGACACCTATGAAAGAGGTGCTTGCAGTATTTGATTGACAGGTGAAGCACAGCACAAAAACACCGGCAGCACTGAGCGCTAAACAAAACAAAAACAAAATGGAAGACCTGCAGATTAGAAAATGTCACCACTCCAAATGAATATGTAGCAGCTTAGATATTTTTCTTTTAATTAAACTGGGTTTGATTACCTGCGCAGGTGAAGAGTAACACGGACAGCTTTACCGAACACATTAGAGAAACAGTGTGGGGTTAAACTCTTGCTCTCGGTGCTCACAGCGGCAGACGCAGAACTGAGAAAAGTCTCCTCTTATCTGTCAGAGGAGATGCTTCTCTGCATTCCTACGCCAGCGACTGTCTCTCCGGCACTCTGTTTGTGCTGTAATTGTTCGGATCAATGGCACTTACTTCCTCCTCTCATCTCATCACACAGTATACAGACAGCCATACTCAATACACACAGAGGAGCACATGTACACAGACAGGAGGAAATACATATAGACCAGAAAAAGATCTATTCACATATGTATCGCGATTCTTTTTTTTTTACGATTTTGAAATCAATTTATTAATGCCAGAATCAATATATTTGCTTCATTTGAGTCTATGTGGAGGTAGAAGGAAGTTAAAGCTTTTATTGTTGTAGTCTGAGTAACGTGACGTCATATTCTTCAACCAAAACAAAACGCAGTTGGCCGCAACGAGCCGCAACGAAAAAGTAGAAAACAGCGGAGATTTGTGGATACGTCCTGCACCCTCACATGTTAAATCCAAAGTGCCAGTGTCCGGTTTTCAAAATAAGGTGTTAACAAAGGGAACTAATTGAGATATTTTCCAAAGTAAAAGTCCCTAGAAGTGTAGGATTCAACTTTTTCCCATGGTCTAATGTTAAAAAAGTTAATAAAAACTGCAATAAATCGCAAAATCGAACCGCAATACTTAAAAATCAAAATACATACCGAATTGGCACCCAAGTATTGTAATAGTATCGAATCGGGAGATAGGTGAATCGTCCCAGCCCTAGCGTTAAGTGGAGGCAGAAAAAGTCTAGTTTCTCTCAATATGTACTGTCACTCACTCTCCAGGATCACGAGTGTTAGTTGAGAAAGGTAACAATGGGACCAGATTAGCCGACCCCCATGACAGCATGGCGGAAGTTAGCGAAGTAGCCAGCCGTCCCACCAGCGGGCTGGTGGCCAACGGCAGCGCTGTAAAGATAAATTGAGGGCGTATAAATCTTTGGATGCCTATAGTTAACTATCCTTCAGTAAAGTCAGTCAAAAAGAGAGTCGTACAATATCGGCAAAACGGTTCAGAGATGGAGAGTAAATGTTGCTAATATTTAGCTTTCTACTAACCATAGGCGTTGGCTGCGGTTAGCAAAAGGCTAAACTATTAGCAACCCTTTCTCTCCCCTTTCTATTGTAGCTCGCTACAGCCTCAAATCCCAGTTTGTTATCTCAGATGTATGTGATATCTGTATTCTGGCACCCAACAACACAGCAAGGTGACATTTTCAATGTGTAACTTAAGCCCACTGCTAGTATTCGTCTCCAGTCTTTCCTTTGTTTGGCCTCCAGCTAACACCGTGACGTCATCATGATGTCCACACAAATGGGGTCTATACTGTGCAAACACACAAACATAGACACACATGTATGTGTGTGAACAACTGTGTACAAAATGCGCAAACAACTGTGCATACATGTGTTTTTTTTTCCCAGTTTGTGTCTGGCATGGCTGTAACTTTTTTTTTTTGTCATTTTCCGTCCTTCTAAGGTCAAATACCAACACGCACACACACTCAGCTATGATTACGCATTATAACAGTGGAGCGTGTTGGATTAGAGATAATCGTGTTTACAAATGCCGGCTCTCTCCTCTCTGCTCATGCACCGCAAACTACAACCTCTGCCTCATTACAATGTGTGTATTTATTTGTCTGTGTGTGTGTGTGTGAGTGTGTGCCATGGTAGCATTGACCTCTGTCTGTCATTTTCCTCCGTGACTCACATCTATTCTCATCTAATTCAATCTCGCTCCATCATAAACAGCAGCACAGATAGATTTGGATGTCTGTAGTGATCGTGGTCCAGCAGACTCTTGATATCAGTTACACTTTTCTGTCTATCAAGTCTTAATTAACCATAAGAAATAATTTGTTACAGTCTGATTATACTCCAGACGCACAAATGGGACATCATTTAAAGGGTAATGCTCTTTTGCTCTCTGTTTTTCTCCACTCTGCTCTCTTAATTAAATGGAGTAAGAATTGAAAAACAAGCTGAATCATTGATATCATGGAGCGTCTCGGCAGTTCAGCTCTCTCTCCAGAGAGACACAGTTTTACTTTTAGTGTTGGTCTTTTGACTAAAATGTTTTCTTCACATTTGAATTTTTGTTTAGTGTTTGTCAGATTAAAGTGGCAGCAGTCAGTATATTTTTGGCATCATTGGGCAAAAATTCCATAATAACCTTTCACCATATTGTAATTCAAGTGTTCTGAGAGAAAACTAGACTTCTGCACCTCCTCATGGCTCTGTTTTAAAGCTTTAGAAAAGGAGAACTTGACCGATGACAGGTCATTCCATTGAGAGAGCGTTCCCATTGGCTTTCTCATTTTACAGCTAAACCGTGCACTACAAGATGATTCTGAAAACATTTGAGGCGAGAAATAGGCATTAACGTAACATAATATTGATTCATATTTGATCAGCGCGGCCTAGTTTGACCATTTGGTCGGAGTTTGCGAGTGATTGACAGCCGGCTCTCATAGACAGCAGCTGGACAGCAGACCTCAGATCAGCTCTTACTGCTTGTTTTCCTCCGGTCTGTGAAATCTTGCAGATGCCGTTAGGAGCACCGGAGGACACAGAGGCACATGATTTTTTTCAGGTTACCTGTTTCATGTACCACTGTCACGATATAGCGCCAGTTTTATAAAAGTAATTTTTTTGAATCATATTTGCTCCGATCTCGCCTACTGAAGCTTTAAGTAAGTGTGATACATATATTGAGCGTCATCTTTTCTTGTAAAATGTCCTGTTTAATCGGTATCACCAGTGTTGTCACGAGTTTATTAACTGGTGGGAAAAAAAATCCTGATCAGTTATCCTGTTGTCTGACCTTTTCTGTAGCACCTCCAACTTTCACTATTACCTACCAAATATAAATATCTGATGACCATATTGCCATGAAGGTTGCAGAAACATATTCACGCTCTCCTGAGGATGAACCCTTTCTATTGTGAGGTTTCCCCATACATTCCTCTAAGGCTAAGGAGTTAACCTGAGGGCTTTCATTAAGTCTACTGCAGCAGCATCATACTACCTCCAAAGAAGAGGTTTTTTTTAGGGTGCATATCCACATGTAATTTAGGCATACAATATACAAAACATGTTGATAATGCACTACAATAGGACTGCCATCGTACCCAGGAATACAAAGTACCCCCTCAATGCTCCCAAGAGTCTAAACCTTTTGATTGTAATGACCCCATGGCACCACCCGCAGACTTCACATTTTTGGCCCCATTACTGTCAACGCTCTAAGAATAGCTATAGCATGTTGTTTGTTGCCTTATTTCCCAGCCGGTACTGTCAGTGCTGTGCGTCCTGCTGCAGTTTCTCTCTCAAAAGTCAAATGCTTTGTAAATTCTTTTAAGAACACATGAGAAAAACCGCTGCCTTGACTCGCAGCGCAGCACGATAAACAGCATGTGTACTGCAGGTTTTCCTAACATGCAGCTAATTATCTACTTAATGGGACTGTTTTCCCTTTTTCCATTACTGCACACTGAGGCAAAATGAACCTTAAAGGCAGAGCGAGAGTCTATTCGGAGACAGTTTTGGCAGATTGGAGGCAGCTAAAACTGGATTTCTTAAAACATTCAAAGCCCTTCAGTTGCAGGGAGGGAAACTTGATTGAGAGTTTAAAATCTCTATTTACTGCTCACTGTAGAGTGAACTAATGAGTGCCTGTTATATAGGGAGTAGTGAATGAATAAATGGATGAGAGATCAATGGGTATCCTCTCGGCTGTAAAGTAAAGCTAAGGTCTGAAAAGTGCTTTAAACTTGCATTCTTTCTAACAGCCAGCAGGGGGCGACTCCTCTGGTTATAAAAAAAGAAGTCTGTAAACATGAGTTTATGGTCTCAATCGCTAGTTTCAAGTCTTCTTCAATACAGCATGATGTTCATTTGGTAAATTATGGCCCCTTTTAAGGTAAAATAGACGGTGTTCGATCAGGGAGTTGTGTTTTCAGTTCATGAAAGTTAATTGTAACATTTTGGTTAGGGATGCACCGATCCAGTACAGATACCGATAACAACCTTGGCCAAAATGTCGAACTAGAGGCTTCAAAACGACAGTCCACAAACCAATGGGTGACGTCACAGTGACTACGTCCACTTCTTATATACAGTCTATGGGAAAGATTAAGGACACAGCTATCGTCATTGTGAGGATGTTAGGATACTGATGTTAGCATTTAGCTCAAAACACCAGTGTTAGCATGGCTGTGACTTGCTAAAACATCAGGGGGTTACTAAATTTATTATGAATACCTTACTGCATTCCTAATAGTCAAATTATAAACCACAAATTTATTTTTTTTTTTTTTTATTTTTTCTGTTAGCTAGCTAAGTTTTGGATAGATTATCACCAAATTAAAACTGTGTTCAGTTGTTTAATTTTGACAGCCGGTGTTTAATTGATCAATTTCTTAATATCATACTGCAACATATCCATCATATCAGAGGTGGACAATGCTGCATGGAGTCGATTAGATTTTTAATTAAAAGCAAATTTATGTAGCCACAACAACAGCAACTACAGCTGCATTCCCGAAGAAAGACAGATTAATTTAGACTTTATAGCCCATCCCTGGTGCAGGCTAGCTGTGGCCTGTGGTGCTTGGCAGGGCAGGAGAACAAACAGGTTGTGAAAGGCAGGCAGGTCAGGCATCCCCATGTGTGTGGAGCCCTGGGGATCCAGCCCTGAACACAGACTGTGGGCGAAGGCTGGAGAGGGGGGGGCATGAAGCCAGCTCCATGTAGGGAACGAAGCTCGTGTGCTGATGTGGGGACGATTACATGCGTTCGGCCCCATGTGAGTGTGTTTGTATTTGTACCTCCATGCACGTGTGTGTGTGTGTGTGATTATATGAGTGTGTTTACCAAGCCATCTGTCACTCCAAGAAAGCTCACTAGGCATGTCAGAGACTGCGGGCCAGCTGGGAGGATGTGTGTGTATGTATGTATGTATGTGTGTGTGTGTGTATGTGTTGGGGGTGGAGGAATGGGGGGGGCGGGGGCGATCTCTGTCACTTCATATCGCATCATTTCCTGTTAAGGAATCCCACCAGCACGAAATAATCCAAAGTCTGAGACAGGAAAGGAGAACATTGTCAAGGAGAGCAAAATTGGCGAATTTTGTGGTATACAATCAACTCAATCAATTCACAAAGTCAGCAAGCAACCTTAAGGCCTTTACGCACCGGGGGCGTAATGAATAAACAATATGAAAATGTGAACCACTCGCATTAGATTGGAGTGGAGTGGATCTGCTCTGCGCTGCCTTTGTCAAGGTTGAAAAGAATGATAAAGTTTGCCGTCTTTGTTCGGACTACGGAGCCTCCGTGTTGTTGTTTCATAAGCGCAACTCAACTTGTTCCGCACAACGTGATTGGTTGATGCCTTTATTTGTGGTGCAAAAGCTCAGAATATAGACCTCTTTCCAAAAAAGAAAAAAAAATACTTAGCTTTTTCACCACATAATATCATCTGTGTGAAAGTACTATTGATGTGCAAATTAATCACACGATAAAACTCCCCCGGTGTGTAAAGGCCTTTACCCTTATGCATGATTTGTGCATACCAAAATTTTTCCTCACAAATTATCACATAGTTTGGTGTCATTAGTAACCGTTCAGCACGGCTCGCTTGTTTTCTTCATTTAGTGTTAGCAAATAAAACAACAATAGTTTCTTGTTTCCTGATAGAGCAACAAGGCATGCCGTGGATCAGACACATACTGGAGTGTAAAGCACTGTGGTGCTCAGGGATATGCGGCATTTCTTATAAATGTATTTAAAATACGCATTTCAAACACATAATAATGGTAATTTCATTTGATGGACTTGATTGAAATAGTTTCATATTTTCTATCAAAATATTTTTATATTTTTTAAACTACAGTAGAATAAGGTTGCCGCTTTTATTGTTGTAGTCTGATTAACGTGATGTCATATCCGTTTAAAAGAACAAAGCAAAACAAGCCGGCTGCAGCGAGCCAAAACGAAAAAGTAGAACACGGCGGAGCGTTATCGTGGATACGACCTGCATCCTCGCTTATTTAATCCAACGTGGTTAACACTACACATACAGTAAAGTATGGAAACACTTCAAAGCAGAGCTAGACATCACAGCTAAAGCTGCATGCTAACTCTGTACATGGAGAGGTAACGTTATCGTATTGCGGTAACGTGCGGTCAAGCCAGTCGCCACTCTCATCTCCATCGTCAGGCTTTGTGATCCTCCAAGGATATATTTTGTTGAACAGGTAGTAAGAAAAGAAAAACACATTTTGCCTTCTGGGTTGTCAAAGCACTGATGCTCAGAACTGCGCAACCAATCTTACATTTATCCTTGGCAAATATCGATATCATTTTGAACAATGGTGGCACATTGTTGCTTCATCCTTGTTGGGCAGACTGTCATGAATGTGTGTGTGTGTGTGTGTGTGTGTGTGTGTGTGTGTGTGCTTGAATCTGCCACCTACTGCTGCGTCTCTTCTCCTGGATGCAGTAGGAAGTGAAGCATCACTCTGCATAATGGTGTAATATTATGCATAGTCTGCCACTGCACTTACTTTTCCTCCGCATGGGCACACACACACACACACGAACCCAACCACAGACACATATGGAGATTAAAGCTTAAATGTCATATTACTCAGCAGCGTAATGGCGAGGCCAGCTACACATGAGGTGTCGGATTTCATCAGCGTCTGGGAGGTGTGTGTGTGTGTGTGTGTGTGTGTGTGTGTGTGTGTGCGTTTTACTGCAGTCTGCTCGCCTGGATTATCACAGAACCCGGCTTGGAGCATCGCTCTCTGCTTCACCTTTCGCTGAGCCAGGCCGTACAGCACAAAGAGGTGTGAAAGTGTCAGGGAAACATTAAGTGACCATTTACGCGCGGCGGAGAATTTGTGTGTTTGCGTCAGCCTGTACGGTGTACACGCTTACCCTCTAATTCCATCGGACCTTGTCGCTCTTCCACCTCACGGTGCCTGCAGTTTTCAGTGACAGTCACGTCAGCACAGTCCTTTTCCATGGTTGTGAAATAACAGCAGAGGCGAGGAAACAATTTAATACTTCTACTGTATCTAGAATTCATTGGGTACAAATGGAAAGTCATACAAAAGCACAAAATGATGAGACGGTTGTGAAAATGCTGCAAGAATACAGATACCAAAGGATTCTATTCACATGACTTGCACTCGAGTCATGTCATCTACCTGATGACTTTAGACGTAACAAAATCATGTTTAATTAATTGGATCTTTGAGTTTTGGGTATTTTTTTGTTGAAAAGGTTGAAAGCTGAATCTAAATTAATTTGATTCAAAATTTCAGTGAGATTTGATAAAAAGGCTATTAAACCTCAAGCCTAGTCACTGGAATAACTTGCTAAGGTACATCTGATCATTTTGCTCTAAAAAGATATGAGGTCTATTTAAAAGTAATAAATACACATTTTTAAATAGTTTGTGTAAATTAGTAGTGTATTTGTACAACTGTACATCTGTATATTGTTGTTCTTGAATTGGGATATGACTTGGGACTTGTTGGTCTGACATTGAGACTTCACTTGAGACTTGTTAGTTTTGACTTGGGACTTGCTGGTTTTGAATTTGGACTTGTATTGGGACTTTACTTGGGTCTTGTTGGTCTTGACTTGGTACTTTACTTGGGACTTGTCAGTCTTGCCTTGGGACTTGTGGGTCTTGAATTGGGACTAATTGGGAGTTGTTGGTCTTGGATTGGGATTTGACTTTGAATTTGTTAGTCTTGACTTGGGACTTGACTTGAGACTTGTTGGTCTTGACTTTGAGCGTGACTTGATACTTGTTGGTCTTGATTTAGGACTTGTTGGTCTCGACTTGGGACTTGACTTAGGTCTTGTTGGTTTTGACTTCGAACTTGACTTGTGAATTATTGGTCTTGAATTGGAACTTGACTTGGGACTTGATCTTTGACTTGTTGGACTTGAATTGGGACTTAACTAGGGCCTTGTTGGTCTTGTCTTGGGTCTTGTGGGTCTTGAATTAGGACTTGACTTGGAATTTGTTGGTCTTGACTTGGCACTTGACTTTTGTGTCGTTGGTCTTGAACTGGGACTTAACTTGAGAGTTTTCGGTCTTGAATTGGATTTTGTTGGTCTTGAATTGGGACTTGACTTAAACAAAGCACATTGAAATAAAGAGGAAGTCTGACTGGAGATGCAGAGCATTACTTGTTTTATCATTCTTGTTTTCCGTTGATCAGATGGAGAAGCTAAATCCAGCAGAGTGATAAATACAATTCAGACATCCAGAAACCAAACTGTGTTCAGCGTCAACTGTTGACGTAACTCAATAAACTCGGATCAATTCAAACCGGCATGCAGATGATCAGAAACCTTGATATGTTTATGATTAAATAAATAACCAGGTTTGTCATGTTGATTTTTTTTTTTTTAATTTTCTCATGACTTGATTTCATACTGTGTGACATTTATTGCCATGTCACCATTAATTATCATCAATGGCTGGTGGTCAGTGTGAGCAGCCAGTCTGACAGATGAGTGACAGTAGTGATGAATGTCCGGAGGCTGATTGGACGCTACTTTTAGAAAAATCCTTCGAGGTTACAGACGTGGAAAATCTCGCTGATCGCAATGATGTCAAACCCAACTGGGGATTCGGTTTGTGATCTTGTATTAACAAAGCCAATAAATCACCCTCCATGCACACACCAGCTCCACACATTAAATGCACGTACACACTAACGCACCCAAGTAGTCCTCCTTAGACAAAAATCAATGTTAATTGACTGTAGCTGTGTTTTAAGCAGACATCTCGCTGGGTGAAAAAGATAAATGTCTTCGTATGGAGCCCTGCGGGATGTTCTTTTTCCTCCTCAATTGACTTCACCCCCTGGGCCTTTCCTCAACACCAAACCTGTACATGCAAAACCTACTGAGTGTTGTAGATTTTTCTTGATGTTGTATAATCCTCTGAGGAAATTACAGAGGAGCTGAACGTCCCCTGTGACTTTGATCTGTTATTAGTGACGATAGACACACAGTCCTCTGCAGGATGACCTTTGACCTTTTTGTTATGTTTTCACTCTGTTTTCAATGCAGGTTTTTTCATTGAGAAAGACAACCTACAGCTTGTAGGTGATGCCGATGGCATGTAAATGATCTTATAATTAAAAAATTATCACCTTTCACACATAAAAATACTGTAATTAAAGGTGAATTACACTGCTCCCGAAGGGGTTGTTGTTATTGATTAAACTGGTAATACACTCCAATCAGCACATTCTCACACAACAATGACCGGCTCGCCGTGCATTATCCCGCTTGTTACACGGCTACTTACTTAAGAAATCAATAATTTGACACAAAAACAGTCCGCCAACGTCCGACATCAGAACTGCGCCCATAGCAACGGTCTGTTATACATAGCAACGTTCTACTATAAAGAAATAATAGACCGCAGAACGGTCAGAGTATTCAACACAGCCGTGCAATGCGCGCCACATCTCGGGGATAATATTTGAAGTGTGAACATTATTTGGATGCCATCTTTTAATTTCGAATTTACAGTATTGACCTTCGGCAAGTACTCTCCAAAGCATCGCCCGACTTCAAACTAAGAGGAGGTCCAATTAGCCGGAATGAGTTGAAACGGGGACACACACCGCTGTAATTAAACTAAATTATTTATAGCAGAAACAGAGTGAAATTCCCCTTTAACAACAGGAATGTATTACAGACGTACCAGATGCCCTCACAGCACGCACAGATCTGCAGCCAGCGCAAACAAACTCTCAGACGAGAGCAGTAACATGGCACTATAACCTGGCTGAAGTGACTATAACAGTGGATATAGCTGTGTGTGTGTGTGTGTGTAGTGGAGGTACACTGTTTAGGACCGTTCTGCAGCTCAGGCAAATCTGCAAATTTTTCGCTGGTGGGAATAGACCCTCCTCCCCCTGCTGCCATGGCAACCAGTGAACTGTGTGACCTGTTAGTGGATTTTGTGTGTCTACGTTCATGCAGTGGTGTGTGTTTTGCAAAAAGGAAGAAGTAGCTAGAGGAGAACACACACCATGTCCAATGCATATTTCAATACTGCAGCTTTTTCTACCTCTCTCTCTCTCTCTCTCTCTCTCTCTCTATCCGTGCATGTCCGTTTCATACCTGGATGCACCTCTCTCCGTCTCTCTCTCTCTCTCTTTCTCTCTGTCTCGCTGCATCTCAGCTGATAGCCAGTTAACGGTGCACGCTGCCAGCTGTTGGCATACCAGAGGCCTTGCAGCACTACTTGGCTGTCTGTCGTGCTTCGGCGTGCCGCTCCGAATTCCTCGGCACCACGGGGGATGTTTACATTTCAAAACTCTCCCGGTGGAAAGGAAAGAGCCGGAGCCGACAGACTCGAGTCAGAGGGTTCAGGAGGAGAGAGACGGGGACACGGACGCTGGACTTACAGAGAAGAAGAGAGAGGATTTTTGTCATGGAGATTTGCTTCTGATCTCATTTCCTCCTGCAGGCAAAATCGCTATGTGCAGCGTGCTGTACGCATGTGTGATAGCTCAGTGTTTGAATGAGGAAACTTTATTGGTTTGACTCTTCTCTCCTCTCCTCTCCTCTTCCTCTCCTCTTCCTCTCCTCTCCCCTTGTCTCCTCTCCTCTCCTCGTCTCGTCTCCTCTCCTCTTCTGCTCTCTCCTCTCCTCTCCTCTCCTCTCCTCGTCTCGTCTCCTCTCCTCTTCTTCTCTCTCCTTTCCTCTCCTCCTCTCCCTCCTTTCCTCTGCTCTACTCTCCCTTTTTCTCCTCTCCTCTCTACTCCCTCCTTTCCTCTTTTTTTCCTCTCCTCTCCTCTCTTCTTCCTCTTTCTCTCCTCACGTCTTCTTCTCTCTCCTCACCTGTCCTCTCCTCTCCTCTCCTCTCCTCTCCTCTCCTCTCCT